>UXGC01000382.1:8521-131101 GCA_900480045.1 Eurytoma adleriae
AGCATAAAATCATATAACAAAGTATTAAAGCTCGATATAAAAGCTCGAGTGTTCCCTATTAAAGATCAGCTACTTATGGTCAGACTGGCAAACAAAATTAGCCAGATACAATATGTAGAATTTATTCTGACGCCGCAAAAATTTTTTATTTCCTAACAGAGTTTTGGTTTCAAGCATTAAAATATTTTTATTGCATCTTTTTTCCTTAGTTATGATAAACGTCAAGACTCGTGTTTATTATGTTTTTCCTTAACAGTCTTGTCGATATGTAAAAAAAATACTTCGCATACATGTTACAATAAACTTTGGTACTAATAATAGCCAATGTGTATTTTATTTAATCGTAAACATTAATAAAAAAAGAAAATCGACTGATAATAAAAGTCGAAGATTTTTAAAATATCTTTTTCTATTTTTTAATAAAGATTTATCTTTTTTTTTAATATATCAATTTCATTTTTTGTCTAAAAACTAAATTTTACTCTTACTTAAAATCTTTATAAACTTGTACATTAAATTATATTATAACCACTAGGAATTGTGTTTTGAGGATATATAAAGAAACGAGATTGTCATCCATTAATTGTATATTTACAGCCTCGTGTATGATTAAAAGGTTCTTCATTCGTTATGTGCCTCTTTACGCTTCCTCGTCTCGCATCTTCTAAACCTCTTTTTTCATCATAGATTTCGTATGGCACTTAAGTAAAAGCATTCTCAAAAAAACATACTGACGATTCTCTTAATTTATCCTTCTTAATTTGATATTTTTTGTAGTTAAAAATTACTGGCAGTTCTGGAACGCATATAAAAGTATAAAAGGAAAAAAAATTACGACGAGACACGAAGAGAAAATCGCCGAGTTACCTTCACAACTTTGGTAACTCAATGCGTATTTTATGATGAGTTACTCAATTTCAGAATAAATTGGCTGAAGCATAAATTAAAAATTAAGAATATTCAGATTCGGGTACGCTGTTGTAATTGTCTATCCCGTACAACGGCTAGAAATCAAACAAAAGGACAGGCTATACTTTATAGCTAAGTACCGGCGAAGTACGAGCTGAAATGAAATTTAAGTCACGCGCACAGCTTGGTGGTCTGCTTGTAAACTTAAGATGCATTCGAGATGAGAATAAGTACTCAGTATCGTTAGTGAATCATTCAATGGAATATTTTGTTGCTCTTTTTTTAAACTAGTTAGATCGAACGCGAGTTACTAATATATAATGATAATTTAGCATCGAAAAAATATTTTCTCGACTGATGCGAATGTACCATCAGTCTACTCAAGTAAGTTTTTGCTGTTGAACTTGTTCGATAATGCAAACCACAGGCGGATGTTAAACGGCGATCGCTAAAGAAAGGAGGGCTTAGGAATGATGAGTCCGCCAAGGTGCATTGGAAGTTTATAACGTGCACTGTCGGTAGCTCTGGGCCTTGATATCCATCTCGGCGAGGTGGTTGTCCATCTGCTGGTTGAGGTTGTCCACCTCGTCCATAAGGTTCCTGAGAGTGATGTCGTTGTCCTTATAGACGCTCTCCATGCCCTCGAGGTCCTTGAACTTGCTCTGGGTGTCGGCGGTGAGCTCGGAGGCGCGCTTCAGCAGACCCTTCGCTCTCTGTATGTCGTCCTTGCTCTTGGCCACGCGCTGGTTCAGCGACTCGCCGACGTTCTTATATTCCTGGCCGAGGCGCTCCGCGTCCGCTTGCACCTTTCGCGCTTCCTCCGATATGTTGTTCGCCTGCTGCTGGATCTCTTGCTTTATTACGAAGTCGTTCTTCACCGACTCTGTCTGGAGTTGCTTCAGTCTATTTTCTGTTTATGAAACACAAAACACGTGGATTGATTAGGGAACTTCAGACTATTTAACTGAACTTAAGTTATTCCGGAAATCCACAGAAATTAAATGCTGACTTAAAAAAAATTGAAATACAATCACGTTATTCAAATAACGATTAAGAAAAAAATTAATAATAGATATAAAAATCATGAAGTGAAATGTAAACAATTACCCAGTTGATTGACTGAATCAGCGGTGTCATCAGCCTTCTGCTTAGCCTCCTTGGTGATCAGTGAGATCTCACGCAGGTCGCGTTGCGATAGATCAATGTCGGCCTCGGCTTTGCTAATGGCGTCCTGGGCGAGATTCTGGGACTCGCGGCTCTCGTGCAGCAGGGCGATCACCTTGCCGGCCAGCGCCTCCTTCTCCCTGGCTATTCGCCGCGTGTCATTGGCGCGTTGCTTCAGCTCCTTGGCCAGCTCGAGATCGGCCGAGGTCTCGTTCAGGATGCGCTCGGGATCGCTCAGCGAGCCCACGATGTTGGCGATCCTCTCCGCTAGGTCCTTGATCTCCTCCGACGTCAGCGGGATGCGCTTATTCAGTACCTCTTTGGCGAGGTCGCGCACCTCCGCCGGGGTCGGTTGATCCGCCTTCAACAGGTCCCAGATCTTCTTGTTCACGTCCGACAGATCGGTTATCAGCTTGTCCGACTGGTTGCGAGCCATGCTGGCCAGGTCGAAGGCCTCTTGTGCGTTACCACGCGCACTGTCCGCGTTATCCTTCATGCGCATCATCTACAAATAAAATAAAACGAATGTTTTTTAATTTTTTCGATAACCAACAATGATAAGATGCAACTATATGAAGTAGTTACAAAAATACGATCGTTTTCTACAACATTTGACTGATAAATATTCATATCATAAGACAAGTACAATGAAATGTCGCCTATTAGCAACAAACTCACGTTTCTCAGTAACTGTTCAGCGTCGTCTTTGTTGCTCTTGATCTGCGTGGCCTGCTGTTTCGCGACGTCGAGCGCCTGCTTGGCCTTGGTCATAGCGCCGGTATCGCAGGCGAGGCCTCCGCACGTACCGCATCCGGCCCCTCCGCAGACGTCGCTGCAGTCGGACACGTTTCTGCCGCACATGTCGAGATTGAGCTCCGGCACGTTACCCTTGAGCTCGTCGAGCTTGTCGTTGAGGCGGGCGAGGGACTCCTCGTTGCGCTGTCGATTCTCGGCGACGTTCGCGCTGTTCTTCGCCAGCAGGTTCTCCGTGTTCTTCTTGTAGCGCTCGGCGTCGAGCAGCACGCCGTCCGTGTCGGCGACGATCTTCTCGGCTCTGCGCGACTGGTCGGCCATCTGCTGCGTCACGTTCAGGGCGCCCTGCACGTTCGCCTCCTGCAGTCGGTTGGCCTCCTCGCGCAGCACCCCAGCGCGCTCGTGCAGAGTGTCCTTGCGACTCTTCAGATGCTTCCAAGTACCGTCGGCTAGTGACACGCGCTCGGACACGTTGCCCAGCTGAACGTCGATGTCGGCCAGGATGTCCGAATACGAGTCGATGTCCTTGTCCAGTTCCTTCGCTACGCGGTTCAGTTCTTCCAAGTCTTGGCTCTTTACCGATGAGCTGTTGATAACTGCGTTTACCTACAATAATTGTGTTTATTTATTATTGATAATTCATTATTTTAGATTTTAATCGACCGCCTAATAATTAAGCAAGTTCTTGCTTCAAGCTTTAAGTGGGACTTACCTGAGCGATTGCATTATCGATATCGTCAAATTCCTGGCTGTAGATACCAGTGGTGCCGACCTGCTGGATGTTGTTGGCCTCGTCGATGACGTAGGCGGTTTTGTTCTTGAGGCCATCGAGGATGTTGTCCCAATTGTCGAAGCACTCGCCGCACGGGGAGCAGCTGGGAGCGACGCCGATGTAGCTGCGATCGCACTGGTCACACTTCTCGCCACCGATGCCCTCGTGACAGATGCACACGCCGGTTTCGCGGTCGCACTGCTGGCTCGACGAGCCGATCTCATCGCACTCGCACGGGTAGCACTGCACGTTCGGATTACCCCAGTAGTTCTCCTGACACTCGTTGCAACGACGCCCTCCAAAGCCTGGCTTGCACTCGCACGTGCCGTCGAATGGATTACACCTGATCGAAGTAAGTTATTTCTTCAGTTATTATAGACAAATATAAATATGACAGATATTCATATATTTTAACTAATTGAAGAATGAAAAGGTTAAAAAACGAGTAAGCGTGAGATAGTGATTTTGTATTTACCTATCGGAAACGCTGCCCACGACGTCACACTCGCAGGGGTCGCATCCCTCACCACTGGCGATTCTCCAATGATTTTCCTCGCAGGTGTCGCAAACCTGGCCTATAACGTTTGGCAAGCAAGGGCACTGACCGGTGCGGTGGTCACAGGGTCCGGCCCTCGCGTCTGTCCCCAGGATGTTACATTGACACGCCTGGCAATTCTGTTGGAGAGCATCACCGTAGTAATCCGCCTTGCACACTTGACAGTTGAATCCGTCGGTGTTATGAAGACACTGCAAGCAACGACCGGTTTGCGGATCGCAGTTTCCGGGTCGGTTCAGGTCGGTGTTGTTGCTGCACTCGCAGGCCTGACACTTGCCGCCTGGCGTCTCCGGATTGCCGAAGTAGTTGTCCGCGCAGGTCTCGCATCGTGGTCCCGCGTAACCCTCGTAACACTCACAGATCACGTCCTGAGTCTGGGAGTCCAGAGAACAGCTATCCGCATATGCGTGGCCACTCTCAAGAGTTCCTAAATTCAATATAAAGTTGCTTTTTGAGACGAGATTCGAGATTTTTACAAATGTAATCAAACCGTTGAGAGACTACGTGAGGTAAGAATTGGAAACGTCATTTGCGTGTGCATGAAATAAATGTAATTCAAATTTTATTTTTTGTAATTTTAACTTCTAATAACTGCAGAGGATTCATATATTTAAGTAAAAAATCTCACCTGGACAAGGACAAGCTCTGCAAGGAATATTGACTCCGATTCTGGGATCGCCGTAGTAAGCTTCGACGCAGCGGTCGCAGTTGTGTCCGGTGGTGAAGTCACGGCAGTCCGTGCAGGCGCCGGTGGCGGAGTCGCAGTTGTCGGCGTGACCGTGACACTCGCAGCGCCGGCAGTGAGGGAAGTTCCAGAAGCCGGGCTCGCACTGACCGCAGGTACGACCGTACGTGTTTGGTCGGCACTTGCAGCGTCCCGTGTCGACGTCGCAGAAGTTGTCGAGGGCGCCCACGCCGTCGCAGTCGCAGGGAATGCAGCCGGACGGGCCGAAGCCGTAAGTGCCCGGAGCGCACTTGTCGCAACGGCGACCCACTACGTTCGGCTTGCACATGCAGTGGCCACCGTATGCCTCGCAGATCAAACTGTTCGATCCCGTAGGGTTACACTCGCAAGCTGCATTGAAAAATTAAAGCATATTTTGTAAATTGAATGTCTAAGAGAAAATATTTGCAGAGATGAAAAATAATTTAGTGTACAATTTTGTGGTACGTACAGTGAGCTCCATTAAAGATGTAGAGTCCAATGCTGTTTTGATACTTGGTACAGATATCCAGGATGTCGGTGCGGTTTTCGTAAACGGCATAGTACTCATGTATGTTGTTGAAATAATCCATGCAACGATATCTTTCATACTCCTGACGACGAATTTCTCCAGGGCCTCCTTGGAAGAATGGAATCGATTGTAATTTCGGTTGCAAAAATATCTGTAATCGCAAGGTATTAACATGAATGTCTTATAAACAAAGTAAAGTAAAAAAAATAAGAAAGACAGAAGAAAAACCTTACCGAATCGATGAGGATGGACGCGCCTTGGGTGTCGGAAGGTCCTGCGTACTTTCTGAGCTCAATGATCAAGGTATAAACTTTTCCGGCCTCGAGGCAAACTGATGGCTGGGCCATGGAGCTGCGTTGATTGTCGGGCAGTTGGACCCACAGCCTATCGTGTTCGGGACGCCAGTCGGCGCAAGGGCCTTCCGGATCGACAGGTTCGTTGCGCTCGATGACGATCTGCGCATTTTCCCAGTTACCCGGATACTTGGGCTCGTAGCGCACGACGATGTCGTACCACATGCTGCTGGGCACATTGTCTATTGTGAAATTTAACGCAGAACCCTCGATCACCTGCATGAAGCCTAGACCTGTCCAGCTGTTGTTGCGACCATCTCTGTACGGTTCACGGATTACCAGTTGACAGTTCTACCGGAATTCATTTAGTTATTTATAAATACCGGTTATGATGTACGTAATTCGTAAATGATTGTTAAAAGTGAAAAGTATTATTTATAGTAAGATTCAGACTATGAAATGGACCTAATGGAATTTTGATTCATGACTCAAATAAAAAACTAAAAGTAAAACTCACAGCTCCCATAGCATCTTCCGCCTCGTAGATAAGATAATCAATGGATCCGGTGTAGTAGCTCTGCTCTGGTTGGTTGCAAGTACGTCCGCTAACGTGCGGTCGACAGTAGCACTGACCGGTGAGGACGTCACAGCTGTTGTTGTAGGAACCACCAAGATCGCAATCGCATGGCTTGCAACCCTCGTGATCCTCGGACAAGCCCCAGTACTCCGGCATGCACTCGTTGCAGTCTCGGCCAACTACGTAGCGCTTGCACGTACACTCGCCCGTCACCATGTTACAGCCCTGGTTGTCGATCGTACCCAGAGTGTTGCAGGTACACGCTGAACAAGTTGAAAAATTAAGCAAGTAAATAAATAATCGAAAGATGAACTTGTCTCTATTTCTAAGATTCAAAGAAAATTGTGCTTACATTGACAACCGTCAGGATTGACGTCGGTGAAGTTCCAGAATCCATTTTTGCAGTGGTCGCATCGTCTGCCCTCAACGTTGGCTTTGCAGTGGCACCGGCCGGACTCATCTCCACTTAGTGGGTCGGTACGAGAGTCGCAAATGCCCTCGTCTAGAGATCCTCGTGGATCACAGTCGCACGCTGTAATAAAAGCATAATGGACAAATCAATATTCTATCGTCATTTTTTTTTAATGGTCAGGGAGGCTGAAACTAAGTAAACCGTACGTTGACAGGCCTCGGGATCGGTGATGTCTCTGGCAGGATCGTGGTAGAAGAACGGCTTGCAGAGCTCGCAGTTCTGTCCGCGCGTGTTGTGCTGGCAGTCGTCGCAGACGCCACCGGATACACGTCCGCTACGCTCGTAGACGGCCTCGTCGAAGTGGCAGCTGGTGGCGTGCTCGTTGCAGTTGCACCGTCTGCAGGCGTTGGTCTGCTTGCCGACGGCCGGCTTCCACGGCAGGTCGTTGTAGAAGTCCTCGCACTTCTCGCAGTTGCGGCCCTGGGTGTTGTGGGTGCACTGGCAGCGACCGTGGACCATGCCCTCCTCGTGGTTGATACCCTCGAGGGGCAGGCAGCGCGACGCGTGACCGTAGCACGAGCAAGACCCACGCAGCGTCATGTCCTTTATGGCGTAGTAGTACTTCTCGCGGATCTCCGGACGCATGTCCAGCAGATCGTCACCCAGTGTGTGCAGCTGCGTGAACGTGATGCGGAAGTTCGTCATCTTCAACTGATTCTGCACGTCCTTCGAGTAAGGGTTCTCGATGTGGAGATTGCTAGCTAGTACCCTGCGGAAGTATAGAAACTTTCTGTAAGCGCTGCTTCGTTTAATCAAGGTATCATTCCTCATGCATTTACAGAGGCTCTATAAACTCGTACAAGGGTATCAATTTTGTTGATTTTTATAATAACGTAATTGAAGCTATATAAAAAATATAAAAATTTAAAGGAGGATTGGGATATAATTTTGAAGCATAAATGTTCTAATTTTTTACTTTTCTAAAAAATAATATTGCAATAACTAAATACTATTTTAAAAAAACTAAAAAAAAAATAGTACTACATCATTTGCACATGTATGACGCTTACGTTTTTTCATTATCCTGTAGACTGTGAATGAATTGCAATAAAAAGTAAAAAAGTTTAATCATTTTTAAATCAAATCTAACTTTTTAAGTTGAACGATATTTTTTTTATTTTAAGTTAATGTAAACACGTGGCTTAAAAAAAAAATTGCATCATAATTTTCTCAACTCGTCTTTTTCGAGTATTTGAACTACCTGTAAATGACTTCACCGCCAGTGGAAGGCTCGACGTTGGAGTATCTGGAGTCGCAGATGACGTCGTCGAGTTTCTGAGGCTGGTGAGTCGGGACACCCGGGAAGGTGGAGGCGCAGTCGTGGGCGAAGTACCGGTACACGTGCCACGTGCGCCCGAAGTCGTACGAGCGCTCCATGGACATGCCCGCGGGACGGAAGGTCTGGAAGACGATGATAGCGTGGGTGAAGTGGAACTCCGACTCCAGGTCGACCTGGATCGTCACGTTCTCCACGCCGTTCTCCGATTGCCACCATGTTCTGTGCGGCGTTCTACAATTAAATAGAAAAAATTATTTATTTCCAATTTAAAAAAGAAAAAAAAACGATTTCGAATGTTTTTATTTTTCCGAAAATCACGCAATAGGCAACGTAATACGAGTTTATTCGTGATTATCAGTTTCTTACCCGCTGACGATGTTCTCGATGTTGTGTTGCTGACGCGGATTCGAGGCGTCGCAGAAGAAGCATTTCTTCCGGTCCTTCAAGTGGGAGACGATGCAGTAACGCTCGGGCCCTCGCAGACCGCAGGTCGACGACGCCTTGATTTGCTTCGTGCGCCCGATGAGCAGATTACCCGTCGCCGGGTAGCATGAACCCTGCTCGCAAGGGTGGACTCGCCTAATTTGGGCACCTGTACGAAACGTGATATTTATTACCGCTCTACGCTACTATGAATATTTTTTAACCTCCGCCTGTGAGTATCAGTGTGCTGGGATTCGAGTATACTTGATTCGACGGGTAAAAATCTTGCTTTCAACATAACTGACGATATTACGTGCCGTGGGTTACTTAAAACTCGATAAGATAGTATTTTGAGAAACAACATAAAAATAGTTGAATGATTTTATTATCACAGGGAAAATGAAATTTTAACGAATGATATCATATTTACTATTGCTTTACTTAATTGCTCTTTTAGATTGATTTATGTAAGTTTCTGTAAACGTGAGGTAAAACATGAATCGAAAAATAAAAAGATTGCTAGATCATTTCAATCTTCTGGCTTTTATCCATCAAAATTGTTTTAATGAACTTTTAATCATCACATTATAAAAAAAACATATTCTTTTAAGATTTCCTTGACTTTTTGTACGTCGAATCAAGTAGTCAATCCTTTCATAAGTGAAATTACAGGTTAATTAAATTATTCGTAAATGACGTCGCTGTGCACGGCCGTTAAGTACCATAAACCACGAACCGCCGTACCTACTCCATTCACCAAATTAATGTGCATCTTTCCTTTCTGTGCGAGGTAAGGCACACAACCGTCAATCATGCGATCAATTGTGCGAGTTATTAATTTCTACTTCTCTCAAAATGAGAAAGAGTGAAAAATTACTCAAATTCAGAAAAAAATGAATCGAGTAATTTTTAACTCTCTTGCATTTGGAGATTGTGCAATGCCTAGTGCATTTTCTTTTCCCTTCAATTGAAAACTACCTCTCGGTCGTACAACGTTCATCCACGACCAATCGGGCCCCACGATCGGGCCCTCGGTAATCGTAATGTCTCCCCGCTGGCCGGCCCCTAAGATATGCGTCCTTGACTTATCTGTGTATCCTGGTATTTTTTCAGTGATTGGTAAGTCGAAGATTAATTAATAATTTTGAGAGTTGTGATATGCTTGTCGTTGATTTATATTACACATTGGATTTTGATTTTGTATTTGAATCCTTATTTATAAGGATTTCTGGTGAAGAAAATTAGATTGGAAAAATTTCAAGTACAATTAATCTAAAAATATACGATGACAATGAAGTACATAATGTAGTTATTGTACATGGCGAATATATTCTTTCTAACAGTGATAATGAAGAAACTAAAATACATTTAGGATTGATAATATTTTTATCCCATTTCTAATATAAGTTTATTACACAACATAGTGGACCAAATTAACAACTTACCACGAGAAGGTACTCTCGATAAATTTCTGCCTTGCTCCTGTGCCGCTTCGGTAGGATTCAAAAGCGCTGGAAGTAAAAAAAATTGAATGTTAGTTTTACTGATTTATTTAAAGTTACTTCTATTTCTTAACGAATATTTTTTTCGATTTAGAGTCTATTTTACAGTACAAAATATAATTCATTTACAAAATAAGCTTATTATCGAATGCCTTCATTAAGATTACAAATTATATTTATAAAATCCACCATTACGTTTTATTTTAGTAAAAAACAAACATCTAAACGAGTCTTCAATTCACAATTCGATCTAAATGTATAATTAAATGCGAATATGATCCAATGTCAATCTTCATTCAATGAGTTCAAACGTTATTCTCCACATGCAGTATCTAATACCCGGTGATTCACGCGGCCATTTTACATTTAACGATTTCCCATTCACGAAGCAAAAATCGCGCGATCCGCGATTTGCGCCAGCTGACTCACTCGGTCATTTGGTGCCGATCAAAGGGTCCGCTGTATTAAGCGCCTTTTAGTGTCAACGATCGGCATCTATATCGCTCTCGGCATTGATGCGCGCTTCGGGCGAGCCGGCGAGAGATTTTTTTTTCGTAGAAACGTACTTATCGCGGCTGCCCCTGTATTATCAGCAAGGGACAGCCGCTGGCGGATGTTTACGAGAACCGGCGGCGGTCCGAGTAAAATCTGAAAACTTCGTAATATCGCGCGTCTCGGGTCTTAACGAAAGCAGCGCGCGGTCGATTCTTACAATTAGGTCGCTCGAAAGATTTCCTAGTTGGATTGCGCGATGCTTTACATCTTTAAGCTTCTTCTTTTTTCTTTTTGTACACTTTTTATTCAAAGAGTTGCTCTTACGAATACCGTGTAAATGTATGACTTTTTTAAGTAATGCGATGATAGTTTTTAGATGGAAAGTAGAACCTGTTTTTCGACATGAGGTCCCTTAACGTAAATAATTGAATTTAAAACCCTGATAAAATATGACCACTTTTTAACCATTTTATGTCTGTAGAAGCAAGCGTGGTCAATTTTCTAGGGAATGTGCATATTTTAATTTAATTTCTTCTTTCATTTTCTTGAACATGTTAAACTTGTGAAAATGATGAGGAATTACTATTTTAACGATGGTAAAAAAAATTGATCGTTAATATACTACATTATATCATAAACCGCTTATTAATCGACTATATTCGGGTATTGAATTTTTTCGTGCTCTTTTGACGAGTAAAAAAATTACTTCAGCAGGTTACGCTTTCAGTAAGAAAGGCAGTGATATTAAAATTTTGATGTAGTAAGTAATCCTAGTGATATTTAGCATGGTATCTTCAAAAAATTATTAACTACGTTAATCAAATAAAATCATGTAGATCTAAATTAAATTATAAATCTAATCATTTGAACACCCTACAATTTTATCATCGTCGTGGACTTAGTATTTCTTCGTCTTCTTAAAAAAAGGAACAAAATCGCAAGTAAAGGCCCGAAAGTAAAGATAATTTAAAGAGCTCGTTTAGACGAAAGCTGTTAAACTCCATGAGTCGAAGCCACGGGAGAGCGTGAATTCGAATTTTTCGGGCCGAAAGGAAGGCGTCCGGGGTCGGCGAGGTCACGAGAAGAGACGGTATCTAATCGGGACGGATAAAGTATGGTCTCTTCTCCTCTGTCGTAGCGGCGCTTACACACGAAAAAAGCTGTCCCTGTGTCGGAAAACCGTTGTACCCCGAAAAATCGCTACCGAGTTATGTAAAAATCTCCGGGTTGCGCGATTTGGCAATCAATGAAGGAATAACTACCGATTACAGTTATGTGGAGCAGATATATCAAAGCGCGCGGCTGTTACTAAGCTTTAATCTTAAATATATTTCAAATTATTTTTAATTAATTATTATTACCTAATATGGTTATTAAATAACTTTTTATTTTACGTAGAATATTGTAAATAAAAAATTAAAAATTGTCGTTTGAAATTTGAATCTCATTTCGATCATTAAAATAACCACGGTGTTATCCACTTAACCGAAAAATTGATAAAAGATTGGATCAGTGTCGCCGGCGCTCATTTTTTTCTAAAATTCCAGACAGTACTATTTTTTGACTTACTGCTGTGTTCCAAGAAAAAAAATTGTCGAGCTTTACAAATTATAACATTCTTTAGTCATTGGTTGGTACGACGTGCCGTTTAGTTGCGAGTGTACCATTTCACACCTAGCGTAATTCCATCCGCACGCGATAGTCGTGGAGTTGACGATGCAACAAGTTTGACTTGTACATTTTATGCAACGCGGTATCCAAACATCGTTTGTGAATTAATTGTTTCATTCTACAGCGTTTAAGAGACTCTCGAGGCTTAGCAGACATTTTAGGTCGTAAGAAGGTTGCAATGAAAGGTTTTTACCTGTTAAATAGAAGATGAAGATACTGATAAAAATGTTAAATGCGGTGATTTTTCCGGCCATCTTCGGGCGATTTCTTGCTGCTGGATCTCAGTGCCGAATGATGAGAGCGTGACGCTCAATCCCTTGATTCCATCATCTGCTGCACATTAAAATTCGAAAATTATTCTAAAGCCTACAATTTTATTAAGCTTTAAATTTCGTTGTTTAAAAAAATCATGCGAATCGATAAAAAATTTTGCGTATTAAGGTTTTAATCTTTTTAATTTTGCATTATTCAATGTGTAGCTGAACCCTGAGAATAAGGGCGCTGGTAAAAAATGCGTTTTGCCATACTAAAATTTAAAAACCGAACTTTAATGCTCAAGCGTTTCACTTCTAAATGAAAATTCCTTCTTCCCGTATAATATTAAATTACTGTATCATAAGTTCGCCGTGAACCATATCCTCACAGCGATTCAATCATCATTAAAACCGCAATCTGGCGCACACAACTTGAAAATCGTCGACCTCAGTACTTAACAAACTTGAATTTTTCACTGCAACATCATCAAAAAGATGAAGGAAATAAAAAAAAAACACACGATGCACTTCACGGGCGATACACAAACGCGCGGCGGGTCGCACTCGGTCCGCGTGTGCGCTCCAAAATAGCT
Organism: Eurytoma adleriae; assembly: GCA_900480045.1. NCBI lineage: Eukaryota > Metazoa > Arthropoda > Insecta > Hymenoptera > Eurytomidae > Eurytoma > Eurytoma adleriae. Next base: position 21,470 of record UXGC01000382.1, read on the forward strand.
CTCCCCCGTTCCCTCGGGCGGCGGGCCGTGGAGGCGCGAGGAGTCGCACCAGCTGAAAAATCGCCGAGGGCGAGGCTCTCTCCGGCCACAGATGTTTCCTCCGTTCATGGCTCTCGCTCCTTCTCTCTCGCTCCCGCCGCGGCCAAGGCGATTCCTCGAACTGGTGGCCGCCTCGCGTCACCCTAAAAGGCCTCCGCCTCGCGTCGCGCACGATTTTTTACCGCGGCCCTTCGATGTTTAAAGGCACATTTTTTAAAAAATTTGGTTTCCACGGTGTACGGTCTTTAGTTCGCTGGAGATTATAGGTTATGTTTTGCTTTAAATAGTCCTTCGATTGAGATCAGAGTATATTGGACCGATGCTGCGGACGAGTGCGTGAAAAGTGTTGTTTTAACTGACCGTCAAGCGATTTAAAAGGAACATCTTTCGACTAGTATTTAGGACCCGTTTGACAAAAAAATTTTAATGTATGTAACGCGGTATATTCTGCAGTAGCCACAACATTCCAAACTATCTATAAATGCAACAATTAAAAGAAAAGGTAAACAAAAATAACAATCGTTCGAACAGAAAAAACTCAGCGATCGCTAAAGTGTCGTGTATCTCGAACCAAACACCGATTAAAAAAAAACCTTCGATCCAGCCGGAGGCATTCGAGACTCAGGGCTCAAGGGCCTCGCTGCATCGGCGAAAAATCGGAGCACTCGCGATCGGCCGTGGTCCGGTCGCAGCAGCGGCACTGCACGGGCGAGTCCGTCGGCGCGCACTGCGGTCGCCGTGTGCTACTACCTCGCGCCACGCCGTACAGGCAAAGCCGTATTATTTCGCGAACACGTGACGGATACGGGCGCAGGTATACCTGCGCTCTCCGGACAATGCGAATCGATGGGACGCGCGCACCCACGGTCCTCCTCACGGCGGCGGCGTCGCTTTTCTCCCCTGGTCAAAGAAAAAAGAGCCGCGGCAGCAGCAGCACCAGCATCCAGCGCACTCGGCCGCACTCACACTGAGCTCCCCCGGCCAGACGCGCCGCGCGCGAGGAGGGGACGCACGAGCCAGCGCGCGCTCTGCGCCGAGATTTTCAGCGGGCGGTGGGAGCTCCGAGAATCCGATTCTTTAGATCTTCTTTATTTATTGTTTCTTTCATTTTTTTGCTTAGATGTAGTCTCGCTCAGTTTAGATAGTTTGTACACGTGACAAGATTTTTTTTGCGCATTGCGAAGAGAAGTATTTAATTAATACCTACATGTTTAAAAAGAAGTGATGTTTTATATTGATATAGTTTAACATTGAAACTATAACAAGTGTGTAATAATTTTTACATTCTTCTTGAGTTTTATATTTTTGAATGAAGTATTTGTTACTTTAAAACAAAAAGTAAACAATTTATTATAATTTATTATATTACCCAATATAATGAATATTACCGATCCTTTTTACATGCTATCGGTTAGCTGCAAGCAGCAACATTCTATTGTACTTCACAGAAAAGCTTTAATTAGCAAAATCACTTGTAGCTTATAAAACGATATTTTCCCGCAATTAAAGGGAAAATTAAAGAATTCGAGTGAATAAAGGGGGTCAAGCGATTTTCAAAGAGGCGCCGATAGTCGAGAAAGGGCCTTTCAATTTCTCGTACATGCTCTCCGTCTCTCTCGCTTCCTATCCGTCCGTCTCCCGGTCTCCCACTCCAGCGCGTCTCCTTTTATCTGGGTGCCCTCCCTCCCGCGTCTTCCTCCGCTTCCGTCCTCCTCACCCACGTCGCCCGACTCCTTTTCTCTCTTTCTTCCTATTTCTGTCTGCGCCAGCACGCGCGCGCCCCGCTATACAGCTCGCTCTCTCGCTGCAGCGCCGGGGCCCTTGTCTGCAGGCTCTCTCTGCAATGCCTGTTTTGCTTTAATTGTGCGCTCAAATTCTTTGGTAGCTGCAAATGCGAAATTTTTACGCACTCCAACTTTTGCGGGGTACGGAGATAATGGCATTTTTCCGGTGAAACTACACATCGGGAATTTGTAGTTAATCTTTAAAAGATAAAATAAATAATTTAAATTATATAAAAGAGTTATTCTTCCACAACTTTTATTTTTTTATTTATTTATGAATGCACTTCTTTAATTTTTAAAAAGTATAACTGTTTTTTAAATCAATCCCATGTTTGCATTAGTGACACGCTTTTAAATTTAGTTTTGTTTCGTTAAAGTGGATAATATTGTACTGCACTTTACACCCAATAAATTATTTATAAAAAATTGAAATTAGCATTTTTATTTGCTTAAAAATGTTTTATTGTGGAATCGGTCTAATGCTTGAATATACTTGAGATGAAAGAGAGAAAGAGACGAGCGTAAGTACTACGTGCAAGTGGGAGGGATTAAATCTCAGAAAAGCCGGGCAAAATTTCTCTCTCGTTGCGGACTTGGCTAGGCTTTGCGAGACCGTCGGCAGTTTGCTTGTCATTGAGCTGGATTATTATGTTCACATTTTGAGCTTTAACAATGATGGTTTTGCACGGTGAAGGTAAATTACGTCGCCAATTATTTAGAAAATAAACTTGAAATTAACTCAAGTTAATGCTTTAAAAGTTTATTAGATTAGCAAATTTTTTTAATAATTTAAACATTTCGAAATAGATGATGAAAATTTCTGAGATAAATTTTCTTTATATAAACCAAACTGACTACGATTTTACTAAATTTGAACATGAATTTATTTAGTAAGCAATAATTTCTCCATAATTATCAATATTTAACAAAATTATAAACATTTAAAATATTAAAGTCGATTTCTAAATTATCATTTTTCACTTACGTATTAGCGTAATTACATTTTAAGCAGGTCTGTACCATAACGGTACTTTTACGATATTGCTTGCACTGTGCATTCCTTATACTCACACATGCAATTATCGAAACTCTGTACATTTATAACTACATATAAAGAGTAGCTGCATTTATCTTTCATTTTCCGTTGCATATCTCTTATCTTAAACTAATAGAATTTATAGATAGACAAACGATGATAATTTTTATAGGTAAAAACTGCATTCTAGCCGCTGGCGAAATAAAAATTTCCGTTAATCTATAAATAGTGTACCGCAGCAGAACACACAATGCAGTTACAGAAGAAACCTGTAGCAATCAATCTCGTGATGTATCAGTAGCGCATAATCTGCGGGCAAGACGCGTAAAGCGCAGTGAGTGTATATTATCGTTATTGAACTCTGGCCTCGCCAGTGGTTACACCGTCATTAGAGCTCAAGACGTACGCCAAAGTAGACAAATTGTTCCGAAGGTTTCATTGTCGCGCCGCCACTCGCGATGGCAGCGTCCAGTGTCAAAGGAATCGTTGCGGTGATTTTAATCTCGCACTGCACTTACAACGCTAGCTGTGAGTAAACGCGTGCTTACATTAATATTTGAAATGCACGATTGTTTGACGCAAATTAATTGGTTTGAACTTATTAAAGAGGTGATCGTCTATTCTATTTCAGGGGCAAAATGCGTCGTAGACGTAAACAAAGACTTCAACGATGTTTCACCTCTACTCGTTCGTAAAAAGACTTTTGACATTGTATACCCGGAAAAATCGTCACCGAAGATTTTAAACTTTGCTGCTGGACACGAGCAGCTGATCCACTGTGCAGGACATGAAATTACGAAATTTAATGTTTCTACTGGATCTACCAGCGAGGTGGTCAAGTGTGTAAAAGACCAGAAATTCACGAGTCCTTCAAATAGTGTAGAGTACTCGTTCAAGGACCTTGGTTGTTCGAAACATCCGGATCCCGTAACCAAGGAGGACAATCGAAGAAAATGTAACAGAGGAGTAGTTGTGAACATAGGATACAATTTTTCACCTACGTTGTTCAAACCGACCATTGATTTGTGTCATATCAAGGAGACGATGACTACCGCTTGGTCGCACACGAAAATTCCTGGATCCATCGGTGGAAGTAAAAGCATCGAATTTCGATCACCGAGTTTTTCCAAGGGACCCTATTTCAAGGGTGTATCTATTTCGCACGTTTATCCGAAGTCGTATCAGCAACAAACTTTTATGAAGATTTTTAATGATAAAAAGTTAGTAGATTTTTATCTGCCACAAGAAGGTAAGTCACTTCAGGGGAAAATAAAGTTATTTTTTAAACATAACAGAAAGTCGGAATTTTCTTATTTGTGTCATGTAATCGGCATTTTCTTTGCTCAATTTACAAATTTTCATTTGAAAGCCTTCAAATAATTTACGGCGTTTTACAAAAAATGAAAGTCAATTGGAAAAATTGAACATAAAAAAATTACTTACAAAAACGTTTTCTAATTCATTATTCAGGTAACAAAAAGAACTACTTCGTGAAGGGTCACTTGGTAGCGCGCGCTGACCTCTTCTACCCGATGGAGCAGCACAGCACGTACTTTTACGTGAACGTGCTGCCGATGTGGCAGAGCATCAACAACGGCAACTGGAAGAGCGTCGAGTCGACGGTTCGTCGTATCGCTAGTGTCGAGGGCGACCTCGACGTCTGGACCGGTGGCATCGGCGTTCTCGCACTCGGCAACGCGGACATTTACCTCGCCCGAGACAAGCGCGACGACTCGAAGCTCCTCATACCCGCGCCGAAGCTGCTGTTCAAGTTGGTTTACAGCGAGAGCAGAAACGAGGCTCTGGTGTTCATCACGGCGAACAATCCGCACTTGGACGAAACGAGGATACTGAACGAGTACAAGATTTGCGAAGAGTACAGCGAGTGTACTCAGAAGTTCAAGCAGTTTAAACACACTTTCGAGGGGTACACTTATTGCTGCCTGGTTCAAGACTTTTTTAGGAATTCAGTGGTCGATGACTTAAGTATTCCGGTCAATTTTGGCAATGTGCAACCTTTAAAACTGAGCTGAGGGGTTTATAGTATTTTCTTTGTAACATTAATTATAATTCCGTTTTAGTATATATTTAAATAATTCGTATATGAGCGCTTCAAGCTATACCCTGCTATTTAAATTAATTTATGGATTTAATTTAGAATGAATTAACTTATTTCTAATTTTTATAAATGTTTGAAATGAAACGTAATTATTTCATAAAATTTTCATCATTTCGTAGTGATGTCTAAAGCATATTTGACTGCGTTTTTTAATCGGTTATTGCGACTGTTATTACGATATTTATTTAATCTTGAAAAGTTAAATAATATTTTTAAAAGATTCCATGTACCATTTAATTGTTTTAATAAAAGTAAATAATAACGAAAATGTAAGTCAAGTTTGTTATCAAAAATTTTTGTACAGATTTAGTGGTCTAGAAACGTCTAAAGTCTGAGTGGTCTAATTAAATCGTATTTACACAGAATTAATTTGTATTAACAAAATCATTGCTCATTCATATGCGTAAACTGCTACATGATTAGAATTAAATAATGTATCTCAATAAGGCGGACTGTATTTTTCTCCATACTGTATTTAGCGATTTTATCCTTATTTTTTTCTCTGCATAGTAATATGCATTGCCCGAAGAGAAAACATTCTTGCGACTACCGCATAGTACACCAAGCGCCAATCGAATCGATATTGTCACGCGAGAATTCCCGCTATGATGTTTTCTTGCAAAATTCCCAAGATGCTGAGTGATTTTAGCAACAGGTTCTTGGAAAAAACGCTTTTTTTGCGCGACTTATAAGAGCTCAAAATGCATCAGAGTCGTTTCAAAGGTTTCATTCGCCGATTACTACTCAAGATGAAAGTGTCTAGTGTTAAACAAATCTTTGCGGTGGTATTAATCGTGCACTGCACTTACATCGCCAGCTGTAAGTAAACGGACATAGTTATACTAATGTTTCAAATATATTATATGGAATATACGCGAATTATGGAATTTTTGGAATATAGGATTGTTTTACGTGACTGATTTTTATTTTAGGGGCAAAATGCATCATCAACCTAAAAGAACACTTGAATGCCAATTCACCTCTTCTACTTGACCAAAAGACTTTGGACATTATACACCCAAAACAATTATCGCCGAGTATTCTAACTTTTGCGGCTGGAGAGGAACTGCTGATCCACTGTGCGGGTCACGAAATAACACGAAATGACAAAAGTACCGGTTCTGAAAAAGAGATCGCCCGGTGTGTACAAGGCCTGAAATTCTTCAGTCCCACAGAAGGTCTAGAATACTCCTTCAAGGACCTCAGCTGTTCGAAATATCCAGAACCGATAGCCCGGAGGGACGGCAGGAGATGCGGCCGTGGTAGAGTAATCGTGAACCATGGGTTTTCATTGTCGCGAAAGTCGTTTAAGACGACCGTCGAGTCCTGCTACGCCAACGAGACGATGACTACCGCTTGGTCGCATATCAAAATTCCAGGATCCATCGAAGGAAAGTTACTGGGTATAAGGGACGTACGCTTTTCCCAGGGGCCGTTCTTTGGACGTGTATCTCTTGACGACGTCTACTTGACGAAGAATCAGAGACTAACCTTTATGGAGATTTTCAACGATGAAAAGTTGGTTGCTTACTACATGCCGCAAGAAGGTAAGTTTCGTTACTGCAGAAGAAATTTAGTGTAGTTTGTTGGCGAATATTGAAATTGAATTAAAAATATTATTTGTTTTTTAATAAGTAATCAATGAAAAATCGGTATACTTGTTAAACAGATATTTTCTTTTTTATAAATTATTCTCATTTCTGCACCATCAGATCAGCCATTTTGATTATAAATATGAATAGGCAAAATACATCAAGAAATGATTATTTAATATTACAAGTCGTCCGTATAAATGACTTACAAAATAGAATAAACGTCGATTCACTTATTAAGTACATATACTTAGAGAGAAAGCCATAAAACTAAAACGGCTTAAAGAAAATTGAATGAAACCAGAAAAAATAAATTGTCATAACTTTTTTTCAATTATTTAGGTAAACGAAGGAACTACTTCGCGAGGGGTCATTTGGCAGCGCGAGCGGACTTCATCTACTGGGCGGAGCAGCGCAGCACGTATTTTTACGTGAATGTACTGCCGATGTGGCAGAGCATCAACAACGGCAACTGGAGGGGTGTCGAGGGGGCTGTGCGCCGAATAGCGAGTGTCGAGGGCGACCTGGACGTCTGGACCGGTGGCCTCGGGGTCCTCGAACTCAACAACGAGGAGATCTTCCTGGCCAAAGACGAGCGCGACGACTTCAGGCTCATACCCGCGCCCAAGCTGTTGTTCAAGTTGGTTTACAGCGAGAGCAGAAACGAGGCTCTGGTGTTCGTCACGGCGAACAATCCGTACTTGGACGAGGGGAGGATACCGAATGAGTACAAGATTTGCAAAAAGTACAGAGAGTGCGATGACAAGTATAAGTTGTTTAAACGTATTTTCCAGGGGTATACTTATTGCTGTCTGGTTGAAGATTTTCTTAATAGTGCGATGGTCTACGACTTGAATCTTCCAGTTAATTTCAGCAATGTACAGCCTTTGACACTCGCGTGATAGTGGAAGATGTGATAGGGATTTATGTCAATTTATATAGTGTTTATAAAGCTGATTTTAATGTATATGTGGAAAATTCGAATCAATGATTTACAAATAGGTTGCTCATTATTCTTGGGCATTGTGATAACACTTAAAATAATTTAAGTAACTTATTCTTTAGTATAATCGTAATTAATATACATAATGCGAAAGTACTTAATAACTCAGTTTTACAATTTTCCTTTTAATTCTTTAGTTGTTTATTATGAATATGAAAATAAATGAAGTGAGTAATCAATTAATCAATCGTATAATCTTTATATTCTCGCAAGAAAAATCGGAAACTGTGATCATCATTTTTGGAGCAGATTTTGTACCGCAGGCTGTGGCTAGCGTGAGGTGTGCAAATGCGAGAAACGAGATAGAATATAAAAAATTAAAAACTACTACTTTCAATAGTGAAATTTGAATTCATTCAGACTTTGATTTCATTGCATAAAATATCTGAAAAATTTAATTTATTTCCAGTCTATATACGTATCACGTCTTGTTTCCCATGTGACAATATATTTCCTGAAGAGTCCGATAAATTTATCTGAATGAAATAGCCTCGTGACGAGCGGAACGTATCGTGATTTTGTCACATTTTTCATATCTCCGCTTTTTACACTCCTCTTACCCATTCATGACCTTTAGCTTTATACTACGGTTACATTTTGAAACAGATCATAAAATTTATTTTTTAAATTTTAGACATTTGTAAAACTGTAATACAACTATATGAAATAATCATTGCAACAATGCAAATTTTCGTCAATTTATACATAAAATATACTAGCAAAAGAAAAATACAATACAAAAATTATATATCAGTAGTATAACAAGAATTTAATTATTTCAATATATAATAATTAACGAAGATGTAAAAAGAAGTCTAATTGACCAGACTGTTTCGCGGAATTCGATTTTGGGAAATAGTCAAGGATTGAAAAGCGTATAGCTCTGAAGGAGCGCACCCGAGGCGTCGAAGGAAGAACGGAGGTCGTAATCTTTCGGCGGAAGAGACTCGGAGTGCGTGGGTCGTTATCTCCTTTGAACTCCGGTCATGATAGCTCGAGTATCGTGTACTCGTCTTCTCTATAACTAGCTACTATTGAGCTCGTGCTCTTTCATTCAACGGTTGTCCCTATTTTTCAAATTTTTCTATGTCAATGATACATCGACTCACTGAATAATTTTTAGATATTATGTATTTTCAAATTAACATTACTTTTGATAGTTTCATCATTAATTAATTACAGCGATGTAAATAATAATCTTAGTTTTCAAACTTTACGTAATATGCAATAAGAACGTTATCGTTAAGAAAAATAGCGTAAAAAAATTTACTGTGAGCTTTTGGGGGTATACCGTTTGGAGTATATAGTTTGGGGGTATATAGTTGACGATGAATTGTTTCTATAATTTCAAATTATTTTTAATAAACCTACTTCGTATAAATCTTAAAAATTATTTTTGTACAATATTATATTTTACTCTTTAATAATTTTATTCATTTTCAGCATATTTATATACTTAGTTATTTAAAATTATTAATAAAACGTAGTGAATAAAATATAAACCTCCAGTGAGGCACGGTTTGTTGCACTTAATTATCAAAATCTGAGTTTAACATTTTTTTAAATAAAGTAAAAAGTCTTACAGAAATCATAATGTTATGTATATTTTAAGAACTACTACTTTGAATAATTTTTTTATTAATCCTTAAAAAAAATAAAAAATCTGTTTTTTTGGACTCATTATGCACTGATACAAGTCTTAATTCTAACATAGTTTTATTTACCTGACTCTCTCGTATTAGCGAAAATTTCAAATGTCCCCGGGTGGCGGGTCGACCGGCAAGCCTGCAGTGTGACGTCACGTCCAGCGGCGCGACGAACATCCGGTCGATGTTCGCCGGCTGCGCGTGGCGCCGGCGGTTCCCTCGGTGCCGCCATTTTCTGCCTCGTCCCATTATCAAGCGGAGCGCGAATGGCTGCGGACGCGCCACAGGCGATGAGGAGGACGCCGCTCGAGAATCCGCGAGCATCGCCGCCGAGGCCGCGCCATGTCCCATCGAAACGAGGTAAATACCAATGCCCAACGTTTCGCCAACCGCCGGCTGCACGCAGTTTCTTCCCGACTCGTGTACTTCGCGTGTATTTCCCAGCTCGACAGAAACTCGACCCGCGGCTCGCCACCGTTTAGCCATTTTTTTTTAATTTACTATTGCGCTTGGCTTCTCTTACAGTTCGGCTTGTTTAGGAGTAATTTGTTGTTGTAATGGTCGCTGGATCGCGAGTTAAGCGATGGAAGTTAATTGGGGTTGTAGTTTCCGATCCTTATAGTCTGCTCCACGGTCTGCGTTTATGCTCTATTCAATTATTTTAAAATGAAAATCTGCACAAGTGCATGTAACGCGTTTTTTTTGTCGAGGGTAAAAGAATTTTCCGTTTGGCTAGTTATTATATAATTTATATAGAATTGTTGAAATTCGTGGGGGGTAAATGATCTATTCATTTATGCTCATGATCTTATTGAATTTTTTATGATCATAGTTGTCTATGATTATTATTATTATTATTATAAATAATTAAGAGAATTAGTTCACTAAACAAATTTGTAATTTAATGCTTATTTTTATGTTTACAGTGAACAGTCTATGCAGTTGGTAAACAACTTTATTATAAGGAATTGAAAACTTCCGTTAAACGTTCAAACAGCCAAGATGTACTTGTATAACTTGACGTTACAACGTGCCACTGGCATTACTCATGCCGTTCACGGCAACTTTTCTGGAACCAAGATGCAGGAGATCTTGGTATCTAGGGGCAAATCGCTGGAGCTTCTTAGACCAGATCCCAATACTGGAAAAGTTCACACACTCCTCACGGTGGAAGTTTTTGGCGTCGTTAGATCTCTTATGGCCTTCAGGTTAACTGGTGGTACTAAAGATTACATTGTTGTCGGGTCTGACTCGGGTCGTATTGTTATCCTCGAGTACATTCCTGCAAAAAATGTCTTTGAAAAAGTACACCAAGAAACTTTTGGCAAGAGTGGATGCAGAAGAATTGTACCTGGGCAATATTTGGCCATAGATCCCAAAGGACGTGCAGTCATGATCGGTGAGAAATTTATATTTTTGATTGTGGATTATAAATTTAAATTGAATTTCAAGTGATTATAATATCAGTCCGTGTTTCACCTGAATATTATTGATTAATAAATCTGATAATGATGAAAATTTTTAAAATCTACAAAATGTATATTTTAATAAATTTAGTTTTTTCTATTCTTAATGTTATATTGTTTTTCAGGGGCCATTGAAAAACAAAAACTAGTCTACATTCTCAACAGAGATCCTGAAGCTCGCCTCACAATTTCTTCACCTCTAGAAGCACATAAAAGTAACACACTTGTATATCACGTAGTGGGTGTTGATGTAGGTTTTGAAAATCCTATGTTTGCTTGTTTGGAAATTGATTATGAGGAAGCTGATTCAGATCCTACTGGTGAAGCGGCAATAAAAACCCAGCAGACCTTGACATTTTATGAACTTGACCTTGGTCTTAACCATGTTGTAAGAAAGTACAGTGAACCTTTGGAAGAAGTAAGTAATATATTAACTTGATTTGCCTTTTAATCGTTTAAATATTTAAGAGATATTTACAACAAAATTTTTTCTTTACAGCACGCTAATTTCCTGGTTTCTGTACCAGGTGGAAATGATGGACCTAGTGGTGTACTCATTTGTTCTGAGAATTACTTGACTTACAAAAATCTAGGTGATCAGCCAGATATTCGTTGTCCCATTCCGAGGCGGAGGAATGACCTCGATGATCCTGAACGTGGAATGATTTTTGTCTGCTCAGCGACTCACAAAACTAAGAGCATGTTCTTTTTCCTTGCACAAACAGAACAGGGTGATATCTTTAAAATTACTCTAGAAACAGATGAAGATGTTGTTACTGAAATCAAGCTTAAGTACTTCGATACAGTACCTGTAGCAACAAGCATGTGTGTTCTTAAAACTGGTTTTCTGTTTGTTGCTTCAGAATTTGGAAATCAGTAAGTTTCATTTTTTAAATAATTAATAGTACTAAGTAATTGTATGTAATTAATGTATTTATTTACGATCTTCAATATTTTTTCAGTTACCTTTACCAAATTGCTCATTTGGGTGACGATGATGATGAGCCAGAATTCAGTTCTGCTATGCCTTTGGAAGAAGGTGACACTTTCTTCTTTGCACCTAGGCCTCTTAGGAATCTGGTGCTTGTTGATGAAATGGACAGCCTTTCACCTATTATGTCGTGCCAGGTAATCTATTTATCTAAAATATCAATGATACAGCACTCACAAGTAGGGAAATGATGCTGCATTAGCAAATTAAGTCCTTTCTCTGTGACGAGTGCAAAAGTAAATATTCTTTGTCGCCTTCGACTTGTTATTGCAAGTCGAAGTGAATCAAGGAATGACATGCATAAAACATACATGCAGTAGATTTTTATAAAAAAAAAAAAACGTTGCATACTAACAAAACTTTTTATATTCTAGGTTGCCGATTTGGCGAATGAAGATACGCCTCAATTGTATATAGCTTGTGGACGAGGGCCGCGGTCTACTTTGAGAGTTTTGCGGCATGGTCTTGAGGTTTCGGAGATGGCTGTGAGTGAGCTGCCCGGTAATCCAAACGCCGTCTGGACCGTGAAAAGACGCGTTGACGGTTAGTTACACAATGATTTCGCATATCTTATAGTGCATTATTTTTTGTAGTTAGTTAGACACTTATTTAATTAATTATTTTACACCACAAACACCTTAAATTTAATGTCAAGTAAAAGTTGCTGTTCTAATTTTATTCCATTGCTCCCTTTTTTTATAAAATTTAAACATTGAAAAGTATTACCCTATTAGTAGAGGCATATCAGTTAAATACATGAAATAAAAATAAGTGAAAAAGCTAAAAAGTAGAAAAAATGTAAAGTATATATTCTTTTGAAAGCTAACTGTACGATTTCAGTAAATAGTTAAAGAAATTTTTTCTACTTGGAAAACGTTAGACGCAAAGAGATAGAAAAAGCAAAGATAATTGCAGCCTGGTGGTTTGATACACTCTTATCAGACACCAGTTCTCTCCTTTCAGGCCACCGGCAATGGGTGATCGGTCGTGCAATACCTGGCGGTTGAGGGCATAAGGTAAGGAAGGCTGCGTGTGTAACAATCTACGACGGACAACGCAAGCTCAACTTTGTCTTCGACCATTTTTTTCCTTGATCCCGTTAACACTGAGTTTATCTATCAAAAGATTCAGTGTATTTAACAAAATAAAAAATTCGTCAATGATTAAATCAAAATAATTTACAATGTTTTAATAACTAAATATTTACGTGGTTTCATTAATTGAATGCTAAGTAATTGAAATTCTAATTAAGTACTTGTTTAATTCAAAACAGAAATTAATTCTAATACTTTGTAAAAATTCAATAACAGGTAGGATTGTTAAAAGTTTGTATTGTCTAATAGTAGAAAATTTACTTCTTGAACGTTTTAGTAGTAACGGGTTTAATGGAAAAAAGCAAATCTTCCACTTTGTTTGGTCACAATTATTTTCGTTTATACGATTAAGCCAGACGAATTGTTTTGATTTTGGTTGCAGAGGAATTCGACGCTTATATCATAGTGTCCTTCGTGAATGCCACTTTGGTACTTAGCATCGGCGAAACTGTCGAGGAAGTTACGGATTCCGGTTTCCTGGGTACCACGCCGACCCTCAGTTGTTCTGCTTTGGGCGACGACGCATTGGTTCAGGTAATTAATTATTTTGTATTAAATATACTGCACTGCGGTATCTCCGGCACCTGGAAATTTCCCACGTATCGGTCGCAAAATAGTGCGAGAAAAAATTTGGATTTTCGCATCGTTGGTGTGCTTGATCTTTTATTAGAGTACTCCTGGTAACCAAGTCCAGACAACTTTACAAAAAAACAAAAATTAGTCTCGATCTCGTTAATTTTATAACAAAATATTAATTCTATCATTTTTTGCAGGTATATCCCGACGGCATCCGTCACATTCGGGCGGACAAGCGTGTAAATGAATGGAAGGCACCCGGCAAAAAGACGATTATCAAATGCGCCGTCAATCAGAGGCAAGTCGTGATTGCATTGACGGGTGGCGAACTTGTCTACTTCGAAATGGATCCCGTAAGTTTACCCAAATCTTGCTTTTTTTTAATTTTTGCGTCTTGTTCACTGCGAGTTGTCCACTATGCTCGAAGATGTAAAAGACGCGAAAAATAATTCGCGACTTACCATCTTTGACTTGTCACTTCTACTTGTTGAAGTCGTTGTGTAGCGTACAATAAAAAAAAAAAAATTAAATCAATATTTAAATTGAAAATAAATTATGTAAAATTTGAATAGTTAATGTTTTATTAAAAATTTAAAAGAAAAACTTCACTTTTATATCGTAGTTAAGTATTTTAATACTTGTATTTATTTTAGACTGGACAATTGAACGAGTACACAGAGCGAAAAAAGATGCCATCGGAGGTGATGTGCATGGCCCTAGGAAACGTTGCAGCCGGCGAGCAGCGCTCATGGTTTCTGGCGGTGGGTCTGCAAGACAGCACCGTGCGTATTATTTCTCTTGACCCATCGGATTGCCTTGCTCCCAGAAGTATGCAGGCACTGCCCGCTGCCGCTGAGAGTCTCTGTATCGTTGAGATGGGCATCAAGGATAACGATGCTGGCGAAGACAGCAATCAAATTCAATCGACCCTTCACTTGAATATTGGTAAGCTTCCTTTATTGTAGAAATTTTTTAAGTTGAAATTTGCTCCAAAAAGCTATCAATTTTTTTTCTACTTTATAAACCAGATGATTAAGTTATCAAGTCCGTGTTTCAACTGACACACTTTGATTAGAATTTCTTTGATAATGATGTTCAGAATTAAAATCAAATATTATTTATTTTATATTTTATGGATTTTTAACAAGACTTTAAATTTCAGGTTTGCAAAACGGAGTATTATTAAGAACAGTATTAGACCCGATATCGGGTGACTTGGCAGACACGAGGACTCGATATTTGGGTTCGCGGCCAGTCAAACTCTTCCGCATCCGGATGCAAGGAAATCAAGCCGTGTTGGCCATGAGCAGTCGATCGTGGCTCAGTTACTATTATCAGAATCGTTTCCATCTAACACCTCTGTCATATGAAAGCTTGGAGTATGCCTCAGGTTTCAGCTCTGAACAGTGTCCAGAGGGTATTGTTGCCATTTCAACGAATACTTTGAGGTACATACAAATTTTAAATATTATTCGCTATTGTGATAAAAAATTACTTTTAAAGTTATAAGGCAAATAATAAGACTAGTACGGTATAGTTACAAGTATATGTTCATCATTTTTATTTTGTAGGATTTTGGCTCTTGAGAAACTTGGAGCGGTTTTCAATCAAGTGAGTTTCCCTCTGGAGTACACGCCGCGTAAGTTCGTCATCCACAACGAGTCAGCACACGTGCTGATGATCGAAACCGAGCACAATGCTTACACAGAGGAGACGAAGCAGCAGCGTAGGCTACAGATGGCCGAAGAGATGCAGGAGGCCGCAGGCGCGGAAGAAGCGGCGGTGGCTCGCGAGCTCGCCGAAGCTTTCCTTTCGGAAGAGCCGAACGAGCAAGTGTTCGGCGCGCCCAGAGCCGGTCCAGGTCTCTGGGCCTCCCTCATACGCGTCATGGCACCTACCACTGGCACCACTTTCCAAGTTCATCGACTCGAACAAAATTTGGCTGCACTGTGGTAAGTTAAAATTATTCAAATAGCGATTTAGCCAATTTCTCAAATGGAAATTTGAATCGCGTTCTGTTCTCTCGCAAGTGACTCAATGACTTGGCAGATGCACGAACGCGAATATTAATTTTACGCTCTATCCCATCTTCAGTTTGTATTTATTGCTTACTGAAGTCGTAAGTGGTAAAACAGTTTCTCCTTTTAAAAATCATAAAATGAAAATAAATTTAATTAATTATTTTATTAATTACAATTTTCTCATTGTAAGGTAAAAGAAAACTGAAATTTTTGAATTTTATGTTTCAGTTTGGCACTTGTCAAGTTTGCAAATCAAGGAGATCAATTGTTCCTTATCGTTGGTGTTGCCAAAGAGTATCAGCTTAATCCAAGAATCAGCAATGGTGGATTTTTGTACACCTACAAGTAAGTCATTGTATAGTGCAAATTCATACTATGTACAATTAAATTTTTTAAGATACTGAATGATGACAATATCACACTGTCTGCTCACTGATGATATCCCTGCAGTGCTGACTTTATAAACAAAAATACAATACTTAAGGTTTTATATTATCCGGAATCTAACAGTTGAATGTTTCCCCTTTTTTCAGAGTAAACGCAGAGTGCACGAGCATCGATTTAGTACATCGGACGACACTCGACGAAATTCCCCTATCAATTTGCGGTTATCAGGGTCGCGTGCTCGTCGGCGTCGGTAAAATGCTGCGTTTGTACGATATGGGCAAAAAGAAGCTCTTGCGGAAATGTGAGAATAAGCATATACCCAATGCTGTCGTGAGCATTAATGCCATAGGCCAGAGAATCTACGTAAGCGACGTGCAGGAGTCTGTTTTCGCTGTCAGATACAAGCGTCAAGAGAATCAATTGATCGTCTTCGCCGACGATACTCATCCCAGGTGGATTACAACGACTTGCGTACTCGATTACGACACTGTAGCGACAGCTGACAAATTAGGAAATATCGCGGTGGTCAGTATAATTTTTATTTACTTCAAATAAATCAGACTTTAAGTTGAATTATTTTAAGGGAAAAAAATAAAAAATAATTTTACGTATACGTCAAACGTAGATGCAGTAAAATTGAAAATCAAATTTCCGGAAATTGAAAATTAAAATGAAAATTGTCGCGTTAAGTTCTCTGTGAGTCTTTTTCCTGACTTACAGAAGCATTAACGCGAATAGTAAATTTTGCTGCTATATCCCATCTTCAGCTTGTAATTGAATTGCTCGCTGAAGTCGTAAGTAAGCAAACATTTTTCACAATAAATATTTCCTACAATTCTTAATTTAATGATCTGCTTAACTTCTGAAAACCTATAAATAAAATCAATGCGCCTAATAATCAAAATTAATTCAAATTGCAGATTCGTCTAGCGAGTGGAATAAATGACGACGTAGACGAAGATCCAACGGGCAATAAGGCGCTGTGGGACCGTGGGTTACTGAACGGCGCCTCGCAAAAGGCAGACACAGTGGCCTGCTTCCACGTGGGCGAGACGGTAATGTCGTTGCAGAAGGCAACGCTGATCCCAGGAGGCAGCGAATCCCTGGTGTACACGACGCTGAGCGGCACGGTAGGAGTACTCGTACCGTTCGTAAGCCACGAGGACCACGACTTTTTCCAGCATCTGGAGATGCACATGCGCTCGGAGCACCCGCCGCTCTGTGGTCGCGACCACCTCAGTTTCCGCTCGTACTACTACCCTGTGAAAAATGTAATCGACGGCGATCTCTGCGAGCAGTTTAACAGCATCGAGCCAGCTAAACAGAAGAGTATCGCTGGAGATCTCGAGAAGACGCCGTCTGAAGTCTCCAAAAAACTTGAGGATGTTAGAACCCGTTACGCCTTCTAAGTTCTGTTACGTCCAGTATGATTATTTATAGAATATTTAAATAAAAGGGTGACACCAAAACGTTTGGACAAATTGTATTTATTTTTACACTCAGATAATTATAACAATTTTGAATAATATTTATCAAGAATTTATATTTTTTTAATTACCCCCGTTTTAAGAATAATAATTATAGAGACATAATAAGTATAGCGTGGCGTTGCACACGTTGTTCGGGTCTCCTGCTGCTCAGTAAAACGTCAATGAGTATCTGAGAGATATGTATCGCTTTTCTTCATTTCGAGCATGGATGGGTGTATAAACGTGCTATCGATACAATAGTAGTATAGGTCGGGTGCTACTTAGCAGTGGCCGATTTGAGAAAGAGTCTGCTTACAAGCTTTAATCCTCGAGCTTCTCGATGTTCAATCTGAAATGTCTCACTGTGCAGAGAAGCTTTCAAGACAATCGCTTTTCGAGCTGACTCGTTCGTTCTCGTTACTGTACGTGTGACGTGCCTTCTTACTATGAAAAGTTCGCTGCATTTATTCAAAAACTAAATATTTATTTGAAAGTCAAATTTTTTGTTAACTGTCTTAATTTTTTCAATTTGAATACGTCTATGTACGGTCAAGCTGTAGAATCAGAGACCTAAATCCCTAGCGAGGTCGAGAACACTCGAGTCGATCCCGCGGGATCTCCTTCACTTGATGACTACATGGTCATGGATCCGCCTTAGGGTACTCTTGCACTTAGATCCAAAAGAAGGGAAAATAATGACAGTTTTTATATTAGTAGTGAACTATAAAATATGATTCATTTTCAACTTTTCTTCACTTATTTAAATTTTGTTTGACTCACACTTTGAGTAAACCTGCAACTTATGTATCTATATAAACTTATATCACATAGTAAATAATTAATGCTGCTTATTAAATTATTAAAAACTCCTTCAATCAGTTCTTTTTATATTTAAAGAAAAATAGAAAAAGGTGAATGTTTTTTAAAAGTGTTCAGGAGAATTAGGCCGATGCTAATTTCACCTGCGAACAAAAAAGAAACTGGGAAATCGCTGAGTATTGCGTCGTACAGCAAAACGAATTTACTTATTAGCTTGGAAATTAATACCGGAGGCAGTAAAGTTTGCTGAAAGGAATTGTGCAGTTCAGCGAAACGAACGAATAAATTTTCTTCGAGGGTAAATGAAAATTTCCCAGTAGTACTTACCGTGGAAGCGGTGGATTATTATGACTGAAAAGCATTGGAGAAGGCAAAATAAGAACTTTTAAAATCGATAAAACCTTATTCGTGTTTCTTGATAAGAATTTGTATAGCTGTCTTTTATTTTCTGATTTTTCGAGTATTTTTTAAAAATTGAAATTTATTGAAGAGATTTTTCATTATAGTATAACAGCTTAATACAGCTCCTAAAGAGTATGAACGATTTCACCTGAATTTTCTGAGCCAGATAACCACCCCGTGACAAATAGAAAGAATAATGAATAAAAATTGCAGAAATTATGACGCTCAAAGAAATTTACATTGTCGAAGAAAAATATAAAAGAACACTGAAAAAAGATTGAAAAGCTTGTAAAAATAAATTCAAAATCGACGAATGGTACATTTAATATTTAAAAAAGTGAATATGCAAAAGTTTCAATTATTCGGGAGCATACGGTATAACGGTAGCGCCGCTAACGAGAGCGATCGCGCACCCCCAACGTAAAGATTACTCTGGTGCCCGGTAATTCGCGGCGGAATATTCATTCCGCCCGCTTGTATTTATACGTTCGCGGGATACATTTGCAATGCAGTCGAAGTGCACCGCCAACCTTTATTGCAGGCCCGTCCTTTAGCTGCCAACAAACGAACTCACGGATCACCGCACCTGCGCGCTTCAGTCATTACTCTGTTTTTGCTCTCCACCCTTTGAAAAATATCGTTATTCAGGCTTTTATTAAAAATCTTTTTTCTTTTTAAAGCCTAAAGTTTTTATTACGGAGGCAGTTCTTACGCTGAATGTAAAGGTTAGTACCTGGAATAATGCGGGGAAGAAGTGGTAGACACTTTTTGAACCAATATTTATTTAATTAGGAAAACCATAAATATTAATGTTTTTTTTTACAGATATAGGCAAATAATATGAATCATTCAAACTTTATTGAAATTTAAAGTTAAAGGTTGTCTATGCAATATGGAGCGCGATGTATATACCCTTAGTAAATACCTGAAGGTTTGGAATTTTCTAAAAAAATGATACATGGTTAAACATAAGTTAAGCGAAGTACACAAA
This sequence comes from Eurytoma adleriae, assembly GCA_900480045.1. Classification (NCBI taxonomy): domain Eukaryota; kingdom Metazoa; phylum Arthropoda; class Insecta; order Hymenoptera; family Eurytomidae; genus Eurytoma; species Eurytoma adleriae. Next base: position 40,905 of record UXGC01000382.1, read on the forward strand.
TAAATTTACTCAAAAACGTAAATTTCGTGGAAAATTTGTTTGACAAAAATTTTTCCACCAAAAGAAATGCAAAAGTTTTATACATAAAAATTGTATTTTTTATTTTTTTAGTCGTAAACAAATTATCAAAAACTTTGAATTTAATCAGTTATTTTAACCGTATACATGAGATCCATAGTAGTAGGATTTTATTTTCCATAAACTGCCAGGCAGTTTTCTTCTATCACGATCAGTATAAATGTGACGTCTGTCCGTACCAAATCCTTCGTATTCCTCACTGGCGTACAAATATTCATTAAATCTTTTATTTTTTATGTAAACAGAATCTCCGCTTGGCTCGAACTCCCATTCAAACTGTTTTGGAATCTCATCATCAGGTGGACCAGGTATCCAGGTGAATATAAATCTCTCTTGAAAACCAGGATGCAGAGAAGAACGAAACAAGTACTCGCTGTGGCTTGAATTTCTGATATTTCTAATCCAATATGCATCTCCGTGCTGTTCAACACCCCATATGCCTTGAGTTACTTTCTCTTTCTTCGTCCACGTAAATATCTGACGCCTTTGTCGACTGGGGTCCCTCGGGTAGATGAAAAAATCGTTCGCAGCGTATAAGTATTCCCCATATTTTTCGTTCACTATAGCTATGGCGTCGCTAAAAAGCGCCAAGTTCCTCGTTGACAATGGCAATTCATTTATCAGGCTGTACCCTTTCCCGCCAATTTCCGGATCTGTCGATTTATCTATTGCATGTTTAATACCAAAAGCTATAGTGACCGCTAAAGGTTGATCTAAATTGATTTTTTTTAACACTTCTGAATACACGCTTATGCTCTGCGACGCGTGCTTGTTACTCATGAAGAATTTAACTAAATAACGAGTATCTATTTCATCGAACGCTTCGTTCAAAACATTTCTAATTACACTTTCAAAAGATTCAGGGTAATACCCCTCCATATCTTCACATAACGTAGAAACTTTCGGTGAATTTTTATTTTTTAATGCGTCCTTTAATTCCGCTACGAGAACGTTGGTCACTGAATCGTGCAACTTTTTCTTGAGCCTCGCCACTTTTTCATCCTCCGAATGGAAAGGTTTGCTATTGAAACTCTCCATTATATTAAGTCGATCGAGATAAGGGACGTCACTTTGTAATTGATTACTTAGTGCTTTGTATACTGCGAAACTTACTTCTGTTTCCGTCGATTTACTATTCACGAATTTTAAAATTAAGTCTATATTACGGAAATCGTTATTATATACTTGACGAATTACGGCGTTCATAGTAGTTTGCAGGTCTTCCACCTTACGCGCTTCATTGAAAGCTTTCTTAAAATTTTCACCTCTGATGTAAGAAACGATATTTGCTGTTGTTGCTCCAATTTCTGCTCTTGTAGAAGATAATTGAATTACCAGTAAGGTCACTCCAAGGATAAACTTCATTTTAATGTACGTCATCTAAAAAAATAAGAAATACGTTTTATTCAAGAAGAACAAAGAGAAAATGGAATATATAGTAAAGAGGGGATTAGAAAAGCAAATAAGGGCTAGAAACTATGTAGCAAGTAGAAGGAATGCAAGTACTGAAAAAAAAGGATGATTCCCGAAAATTCACAGTAAGTTTAATACCTCTTCGAAACCCGAAACACTCTAGAATGGAAATGAATTTTCCTACAAAAATAATTATATACCGATGGAATATATAGTGCGTTTTTGCTTTCGAAAGTCACGTTTAATGAAAATAATGGACACGCGTGGGGTCATAATAGCGATCATAAAGAAAATTTTTTTTTTTTACATTTTGTCTTAAAATTTGTTTTATACTGGAATCGTGATGATTTTACAAAATATGTAGGAAAACAATCGTGAGTGCAAAAGCTATAAAAATAAACGTGTCAAGTCTTATACGTAACAAACCGACTCAAATTCATATTTCACTAGCTCATAGACAAAATTTTGTGAAAAAAAAGTCGAAATGTACATCTATAGGTGCATATGTACACGATATGAAAAAGCAATGGTTAAAATAAAATGTAAAAACATTGCATGTATTACTGAACTTGTAAAAAAATGGAAAAAGTAGATTTTACTATTATAATAACGTTTCATTTATTGTAGTAATTTTTCACAGTGAAGCCAAACAAGAATTTATTACAACAGTTTTGCACAAAACAATAATTTGCGCAAGAAATTATAAATAAAATTATGGATACATCATGATTTAGTTTTTTACCTTAATTATTACTTCAAAATTTTTTCCAAAGATTTTTTTTAATTCATATTAAATAACATCTCTGGAATGATACTGTTCTTCTACTTAATGGTAAAATGAAATCAGAAACGCTTTATATACGTTTGTCTCTATAGAAACCTCTTACAATATTTTTCAAATTTGTATACATTGATATGAAAAATTGAAGCGTATTTCTATTGTATTTGACAATTAATGGAAATGAGAGTTGGCCCAATAAACATCATTTTATTAATTCAATAAGGAAGTTTTAATTATTCCTTTTATTGGTTCATGGTTACAGCTGTTTTCGCTCATTATCACAGCTGATATCGAAAAAAACGTGGAATATTTGAATGAAATATTAATGATTTCCATTGCGTTAGTAGAATATCGTGTAGTACATTTTTTTTGAATGAAATCATTTTAAATAATTTGCCAAAAAAAGACAGCTGGATGTCTCCGACAAAATGGATAACAAGTTAGCCTTCGCTTTCTTGTTAATATTCTTAAATTTATTAGATTAGCATAGGAAGCAAAATGTATTCCAAAACAATTGCCCCGCACGCCACCGGCTCAACCGTGGCTCCGGCCGCCCGCTACTAAATTGTACGTGAAACTCGGACGCGATGCTTCATCGCGTTACCCCGAGCTGTTTTCGAGTTGGCCGAGTTGAACTTGATGCGCAGCGGGAAACGGAGAAGATACCCCGGTGTCTGGCTAAGCGACTGGCGCTAACGCGAAACAAAAATTATGCGCTAAAGTAATTAGTTATGATAGGTGGGAAAAGTATAACGGAAGTGATAAGAACTTTTTTTCCCAAATCCTCACTTTTTTAGTTGAGTTGTAGTTCGCGGGGCTATCTCGTCGTCGGGTCACTAATTCTGCATTTCGCTAAAGCAGATTGGCAAAAGTACTCGACCCCAAATCTTTTGGATATTTTTTACAACTCGCTTATCTAATTCTTTTTAAAATGTACGTACCTAAAAATGCTCGAGTATTAGACTTGGAAAATCTTTCGTCATATTTAAAAAGTTTTTGTCAAGTTATGCATCGTGGAAAGTATTCAAAATATTTATTATTCCATACTCATAAAAATAAATTGCTTTAATTTTAATTTACGTTTTTTAATTTAAAAAAAATAATTTAAAAAAATAATTTTATTCTTGATAAAAAATTTCAAATTCATGTACCTTAAGATATAAATTGATAGTTTATATCGTTTGACAGCAGTTTCAAGATAAGATTTTTAACAATCACTTAAGACATAAGTCATATTGTATACATTTTTTAAATTATTCCCAGTAGCATTTTTTCACGAAAAAAAAGCACAAAATTAAAAAAAAATGTATTTTGCCATAACCACACCGTAAATTTGGAAAACGGAGCCGACAATTGATAATCAGTTTCTGGACGCGTCCCCGGAGTTCAATTAATCGGGCAAACTGTCGTCCAAGCACACATAGCGTGCAAGTCACCTCCCTAGCCAATTTCTCGCGTGTTTGCTATAAGACGACGAGGAGCCCCGATTAACGGACCTCTTGAACATTCAACAAACATTGAATATTTCAACTCTCAGCCTTCCAGCTGTTATATCATTTTTTAATTAAAGATCTAAGATGCTTGCAAAATTTGCTCCTTGAATCGCTTTAACAGGGAATTTCCGAGCTTTTAGCGAGAACCGCATCTCTAAATATAAAACTTTTTATGTATTTTAATTGTAAAATTTATTTTGAATTTTATGTTAATTAAGTATTATTATTAAAAATTTAAAAAAGTGACAAAAATTCGATATTCTTCTGCTTCATAAAAATAGCGTAAAAATGCAAAAAATAACATATATACTGTACGGTTTTAATATGGTGAAAAAATTTTAATTTATGAGTTAAATAACTGAAGTCAACAATTTTTTCATGAAAACACTCATTGGATTGTCTACAATATCAATAATAGCCAGCTGTGATCTTGAATTATAAAAAGATCTATTATACACATGAGTAAATAACCTAAAGTAAATAGTCTGCGAAAATTATATTTTTTTAACCAAACCATTGTTAATAAATCGTTGTCTAGCTTTCTCAAAGTTTTTTTATTCAAATCTAACAATTTTATTGTAATTACTGCCTTTAATGAAAAAATACCTCCTATTTTGTTGGCGAAAACTAAACTAAAAATTGATTCAGACACATTTTACAAGCTCAAGACACGTGATTCTTGATGGGGGAATACCGCAAAATGGTTTTTCAGGCTTCTAACTTGAAAATCGACATTTCAAACACGATTTTGAGGCCTTCAGCCCGAAAAATAAATTTCGAACCTGGTATGTACGTAAGTGAATTTTTGCCACCAGAGAACCTCGCTTCGCTTCGGCCGAAAAGCGTCTTGCGCGGCAAATAATCCACTTCCGTACTCGATTAAAAATATACTATTTACTTTCTGGCAAAACATCCAGCTGTTTTTTTTCGGCAAATTATTTAAAATGATTTCATTCAAAAAATGTACATACTACACGATATTCTACTAACGCAATGGAAATCATTAATATTTCATTCAAATATTCCGCGTTTTTTTCGATATCAGCTGTGATAATGAGAGAAACCAGCTGTAACAATGAACCAATAAAAGGAATAATTAAAACTTCCTTATTGAATTAATCAAATGATATTTTTTAGGTCAACTCTCATTTCCATTAATTGTCAAATACAAAAAAAATATGCTTCAATTTTTCATATCAGTGTGTACATAATAGGAAAAATGTTGTAAGCGGTTTCTATATAGAGAGAAACACGTATATAAAAAGTTTCCGATTTCATTTTGTCATTAAGTAGAAGAACAGTATCATTCCAGAGATGTTATTGAATATAAATTAAAACATCGTTGGAAAAAATTTTGAAATAATAATTAAGGTAAAACTAAAATCATGATATATACATAACTTTATTTATAATTTCTTATGAAAATTATTGTTTTTATGCAAAGCTGTTGCAATAAATTCTTGTTTTGTTCACCGTGAAAAATTACTACAATAAATGTTATAATAATAATAAAATCTACTATTTCAATTTTTTGTAAAAGTTCAGTAGTGCATGCACTATTTTTAGATTTTATTTTAACCATTTCTTTTTCGTATGGTGTATATATGTACCTATATATATGTACATTTCGACTTTTTTTTCACAAAATTTTCTCTATGAGCTAGAGAAATATGAATTGGAGTCGGTTTGTTGCGTATAACAAGTGACACGTTTATTTTTATAGCTTTTGCTCTAACGATTATTTTCCTATATATTTTGTAAAATCATCACGATCCCAGTATAAAACAAATTTAAAGAAAAAATTTTGTGAAAAAAACATTTTCTTTATGATCGCTATTACGACCATGAGCGGTTCCATTATTTTCAATAAACATGACTTTCGAAAGCAAAAATGCTCTATATATTCGATCGGTATATGATTATTTTTGTAGGAAACTTCATTTCCATTCTAGAGTGTTCCGGATTCCGAAGAGGTATAAAACTTACTGTGAATTTTCGGGAATCATCCTTTTTTTCAGTACTTGCATGCCTGCTACTTGATACATAGTTTCTAGCCCTTATTTACTTTTCTAATCCCCTCTTTACTGTATATTCCATTTTCTCTTCGTTCTTCTTGAATAAAATGTATTTCTCCTTTTTTTAGATGACGTACATTAAAATGAAGTTTATCCTTGGAGTGACCTTACTGGTTATTCAATTATCTTCTACAAGAGCAGGAATTGGTGCAACAACAGCAAATATCGTTTCTTACATCAGAGGTGAAAATTTTAAGAAAGCTTTCAATGAAGCGCGTAAGGTGGAAGACCTGCAAACTACTATGAACGCCGTAATTCGTCAAGTATATAATAACGATTTCCGTAATATAGACTTAATTTTAAAATTCGTGAATAGTAAATCGACGGAAACAGAAGTAAGTTTCGCAGTATACAAAGCACTAAGTAATCAATTACAAAGTGACGTCCCTTATCTCGATCGACTTAATATAATGGAGAGTTTCAATAGCAAACCTTTCCATCTGGAGGATGAAAAAGTGGAGAGGCTCAAGAAAAAGTTGCACGATTCAGTGACCAACGTTCTCGCAGCGGAATTAAAGGACGCATTAAAAAATAAAAATTCACCGAAAGTTACTACGTTATGTGAAGATATTTACGAGTATTACCCTGATTCGTTTGAAGATGTAATTAGAAATGTTTTGAACGAAGCGTACGATGAAATAGATACTCGTTTTTTAGTTAAATTCTTCATGAGTAATAAGCACGCGCCGCAGAGCATAAGCGTGTATTCAGAAGTGTTAAAAAAAATCGGTACCAATTTAAATCAACCTATAACGGTCAGTATAGCTTTTGGTATTAAACATGCAATAGATAAATCGAAAGATGAGGTAATTGAAGGGATAGGGTACGGCCTGATGAATGAATTGCCATTGTCAACGAGGAACTTGGCGCTTTATAGCGACGCCATAGCCATAGTGAACGACAAATATAGGGAATACTTATACGCTGCGAACGATTTTTTCATCTACCCGAAGGACCCCAGTCGACAAAGGCGTCAGATATTTACGTGGACGAAGAAAGAGAGAGTATCTCAAGGCATATGGGGTGTTGAACAGCACGGAGATGCATATTGGATTAGAAATATCAGAAATTCAAGCCATAGCGAGTACTTGTTTCGTTCTTCTCTACATCCTGGTTTTCAAACTAGATTTATATTCACCTGGATACCTGGCCCACCTGATGATGAGGTTCCAAAACAGTTTGAATGGGAGTTTGAGCCAAGTGGAGATTATGTTTACATAAAAAATAAACGATTTAATGAATATTTGTACGCCAGTGAGGAATTGGAAGGATTTGGTACAGAAAGACGTCACGTTTATACCGATCGTGATAAAAGAAAACTACCTGGCAGTTTATGGAAAATAAAATCCTACTACTATGGATCTCATGTATACGGTTAAAATAACTGATTAAATTCCAAGTTTTTGATAATTTGTTTACGACTAAAAAAATAAAAAATACAATTTTTATGTAAATTTTATGTATAAAACTTTTGCATTTCTTTTGCTGGAAAAATTTTTGTCAACCAAATTATCTACGAAATTTACGTTTTTGAGTAAATTTATTTGTGTACTTCGCTTAACTTATGTTTAACCATGTACCATTTTTTTAGAAAGTTCCAAACCTTCAGGTATTTACTAAGGGTTCATCGCGCTCCATATTGCATAGACAACCTTTAACTTTAAATTTCAATAAAGTTTGAATGATTCATACTATTTACCTATATCTGTAAAAAAACATTAATATTTATGGCTTTGCTAATTAAATAACTATTGGTTCAAAAAATGTCTACCACTTCTTCCCCACATTATTCCAGATGCTAATCTTTATTACATTCGGCGTAAAAACTGCCTCCGTAATAAAAACTTTAGCCCTTAAAAAGAAAAAAGATTTTCAATAAAAACCTGAATAACGATATTTTGCAAACGGTGGAGAAAAAAACAGAGTAATGACTGAAGCGCGCAGGTGCGGTAATTCGTGACTTTGTTTATTGGCAGCTAAAGGTCGGGCCTGCAATAAAGGTTGACGGTGCACTTCGACTGCATTGCAAATGTGCATGTACATTTCGACTTTTTTTTTCACAAAACTTTCTCTATGAGCTAGTGAAATATGAATTTGAGTTGGTTTGTTGCGATCCCAGTATAAAACAAATTTTAGACAAAATTTAAATAAAAAAAACATTTTCTTTATGATCGCTATTATGACCACACGCGTGTCCATTATTTTCATTAAACGTGACTTTCGTAAGCAAAAACGCACTATATATTCGATCGGTATATGATTATTTTTGTAGGAAACTTCATTTCCATTCTAGAGTGTTTCCATTTATTCTTCGTTCTTCTTGAATAAGACGTATTTCTTTTCTTTTTAGATGTCGTGCATTAAAATGAAGTTTATTCTTGGAGTGACTTTACTGGTTATTCAGTTGTCTTCTATAAGAGCAGGAATTGCACCATCAACGGCAGATCTCGTTATTTACATCACCGGTGAAAATTTTAAGAAAGCTTTCAATGAAGCGCTTAAGTTAGAAGACTTGCAAACTACTATGAACGCCGTGATTCGTCAAGTATACAGAAATGACTACCGCAACATAGACTTAATTTTAGAATTCGTGAATAGTGATCCGTCGGAAACCAAAGTAAGTTTCGCAGTGTACAAAGCACTAAATAATCAGTTACAAAGTGACGTCGATTATCTCTATCGACTTAAGATAATGAAGAGTTTCAATAGCAAACCTTTCAATCTGGAGGATCAAAAAATGGAGAGGCTCAAGAAAAAGTTGCACAATTCAGTGACCAGTGTTCTCGAGGAGGATTTAAAAGACGCATTAAAAAATAAAAATTCACCGAAAGTTACTACGTTGTGTGAAGATATTAATGCGTATTACCATGAATCGTTTAACAAAGTAATTAGGCAAGTTCTGAACGACGCGTTCGATGAAATAGATACACCTTACTTAATTCAATTCTTTGTAAATCATAATATCCTATCGCAGAGCGTGAGCGTGTATTCAGCTGCGTTCAAAAATCTCAAAAAGAAAAACAGATTGGATGAAAGCGTATTGGTCACTTTAGCTTCCGGGGTTAAAGAGGCATTAGACAAATCGTCAGATTTGCATACTCGCAAGCAAGGAGAACGCGTGAGAGACGAATTACCTTTGTCTGTGAAAAACATAGCTTTTGTCAACCCCGTATACATAGTCAATAAAAATGGGGAATACTTGTACGCTGCCTCTGATGGGTTTATTACCGACCCCAACAAAGAAAGACGCCCGATATTCACTTGGACTCCGAAACAAGTGCCAAATCAAGGTGTATGGGACATTCAGCGACAGGGAGATTTCTCGTATCAGATTAAAAATGTCAGAAATTTTACCCACAGCGAGTACCTGCTACGTTCTCTCGTACCTACTGCTGACGATTACAGCTACGTGTACACGTGGATTCCAGGTGGAACCGACGATTATGCTCCAGGACAGTATAATTGGGTGTTCGAGCCAAGCGGCGATTATGTTTACATAAGAAATAAATATCGTAAAGAATATTTGTACGTCACCAACGAATTCGAAGGAATCGATAGGCAGGATCGACGAATCGTCTACACTCACCGTAGTGGAGATAAAGTAGATGGCAGTTTATGGCAGATAGTTGAGTAATTAATTAATAATAAACAGAGACAGTTTTGTACTATTGCATCTTGTCAATAAATAAATGTGAATATTCTACGAACTCTTCATCAAGATCATGATATTTTTTAACCCATACCGTTGTCTAGTGCCTTCAAACTTTCTAACGTTTGCTTAAAACCTAAAAATCGTATTATCTCCCCCTTCGATGAAAAAACCGTCGTCAATGCGTTGGACACGTAGCTTCCTCAGTTGTGCAAAATTTGGAAAGTTTAAATTTTGAAGTTAATAAAATAAATTTTGGAGCTTTATGTTCGTATCGCCCGGTGTGTTAGTTCAATCGAGCGGCGCACCAACACGCCTCCGAGAGAAAAAGTTTTTATAGAGAAAGTTCGATTGCCTCGGCGCGCAAACAGAGCGAGAATCATAAAAATCGTAATGTATCAAAGATGAAATACCTTCGAGAAATTGTGTTCGCCGAAGCTTAAGTAATCCATCGCACGTATATATTTTTGGAAAACAAATGCATTCAATCCTTACAAACAGCCTGTGTCTATCAAAATAATGCATTATTACTTTGCCTATACTATTTTTCTTTTCTGTTGATATTAAACAATGTGCATTATATAAGGATAAATATATAATTTTATATTTTAAAAGCGAGTTTTTCAAAAATTAATTGGAGGGGAGGTTACCTACTACCAAACATCATGAGTTTCTTGATTTTTGCCCTATGTGGCCTCATTTTGCACTTGTATTTTATTCTATAGCTCAAAATTATATTTTTGTAGTTTCTAGAATCATAAAAGTAATGCTAACTCTTGATGAGTAATATACACCTTCAGTGTGAAAGTCATAAACTTTAATGTGACGACGAAGTATTTAATTAACAATTCCGTTTCTCTAAAAATTAACTTAAAAAAGAAACTTTTTTAATTACCGACTGGCTGCCACAATAAAAAATAACTAAAGAATTTTCTTATTTTGTAATTTCGTTGACAAGTGATTATAAATAAAGGAAGAAAATAGTTAAATGCGCAGCTTAATGTAATATTCGCAAAAATTTACGAAGAATTATTTCTACGAATTCTTTATCTAATTTTGTAATATTATCCATAACGTTTATTATCCTTAATGGCTAATAAATATTTGCAAAAATATTCTTCCCCTAAAAAGGTACATGAAACGCGAAGTCGGTGGAAGATAAGGCCAAGTAGATAAAATCGCATTACCCTGAAAATACCTAGCGCAGGCCGTCCTTATAGATGAAGGAGCTCGTAAATCAAAGATCGGCCGAGCGCCGTTATGATACGGGAATGGGAAATTATCGATATACGAGAGGCCGCGGCGGCGTCGCCTGATTTACGAGGGCCGCTAATGCAGTCGTTTCGGTGCGTCGTAATCCACGCCCGTGAAACTCTCCGGAGGAGCTCGTCGGAATTAGACGGACAGGGGGCGCACTGTTTCGCCGTGGAAGAGTGCACCCGCATAATGCACGACCTCCGCCTCTGGCCGCCTACACCGTCTGCTCCAGCCTTTTTTTCTCCTCCTCTTACTTCCCCGCCGACTGTCCTTTTCCGCGAGTCTACCTACATTTTTCACAAGCCCCGCTGTAATCCTTCCATCGCTCTCGTTTCTTCAACTTTGTCCGATTTCGCTCGGTTCTTTTTTGCGGCGCGGGGGGTGTACTCTCATCCGTTTCACTTTGACGTCGGCGTCTTATTTTCTTTGTTCGCCGATCTCCGCTCGCGGCTGCTCCTTTTACCTCCCGATTTAAATAATCCGCTCTTTCATATTTTTTAACCGAACGCGCGTCTGCTCCCGTGCCCCTCGGCTTGCAATTTCTTTTTTCTCGACTCTTCCCTTCTCCAAATTTATCTCTTCGTTTTCTTCGCCTCCGCGCGATTTCGCCGGTGCCAAATTTTTTCTACCTCCTCCTCCTCGAACCTTATTTTTTTTCTCCCCTTTTCCCTCATCCGGTGTAACGTGGTTTTCTATTTTCCTCTTTTAAATTCTATCCATTTCTCGCAGGTCGATTAATTCTCCTCTTCCCCTTTTTTCTCCCTCCTTATTCCCTCCTGCCCTTTCGCTTCGTCCGCATTTCCTCTTCCACGGTCCGTTTGAGGCTCCGCACGGGGCCAGGAACATCGGCGTGCCGGTGGCATCTCTTTCGCTCCCTCCGCGTCTGCCGCCTTCCTCTCTGGCTCCGCGGCGGTGCTACACTTGGCTGGTCCCTGACCTGGAAACGTCAACAGCCCCGCGCCGCATACGATCAAAGATGCCCGTCCCTCCCTTCTCGGCCACGCTCCCCCGAGCACCGCGCCATCTTTATTTATCGCCGCTCCGCGCTCCTCCCGTTTCTTGTATTATTGTCATAAGCCACCTCGCCCTTTCCACTTACATTTCCTTTTTTTCATCTCTGTCGTCTGTATTATTTATGCCGGGGCAAACACTCGCTTCCTTTTTTTCATCTGCGCGCCATGAGCGAATAGAATTTTTTGTTTCAATTTTTGGTCTTCTAAGTGGAGATCAAGTTTACATTTAAAAATTTCATTTATTATTATCAGTGATTAATTTATTTTTTATGAAATTAGAGTTTTAGATTATTATCTTATAGTATTTTTACAGTATTATTAGTGAAATTTTAGACATTTGATTACAGCAACTACCGAAATTTTTTATAAGCGATGAAGCATTAGTAGTCTTATCTAATCTAGACTTATACTACTTGTTAAAGCGGCACATATAATGTTAAACTGAGACGGCAAATACGTTACCGAGAGAGGCATCTCTGAATCCATCTGATGGACGTACCAGGTAATAATTATGCGCTATATATGTAGAATAATGTAGCCCTGCCCCTAGCCCAACCAGACTCGATAACTCAAACCTTAGGTGGGTTTTCAATTTTCAGATAGAGACTTGAATTACCTGTCCAAATATTATAAAACTAATTACATATAAAGCTCCAACTGCTTTTATAATTAGCTTTGGTAAGATCATCTTAAAATTTATTCAAAGCACGAGTTATTTTGCGAGTCAAGAGATGCGAAGTCTGCTACCTGAAAATGTGGGAAAATCTAATTACTGACTACTTCTACGGATACTGCGTGGAATGGATAATTCCCCGGAAGTTAATAATTATATCGTAGTTTTAATAAAACTGTTATATTAAAGATTTAATAGGAATACAAATATGAAGCAGTGCTTGCGCACGGGTATGGTTTATTATAGCCACAATTCAGTTAGAAACAAGACTAAAGTTAAACTTTGTGAAAGGAGACAGTTTTTCTACGTTAAACTATTGTAATTGCAGTTTAAAATTATAGAAAAGAAATGGTGAAGTAAATTTACCAGACGGAAGGTGCAGTCACTTGAATTTTACAACTTTTAAAATTCTATTATACTTCAACAACAGTTACGAGTTTAAATTTTTGAAATTGCGGAAATTTTTTTATGACATTCAGCATACTGCACCGAATTTAATTCTTTTGAACTTACATACATTTCGCGCAAATGTTAACTTAGTTCGAAAAATCGTGCGTAAAAAGTAAGTGGAAAAGAAAATCGAAATTTCGAAACTCGCGATTTTTCAGACAATTATGTCATTCACAGACTACGCTCGAAAAAAATTAAATTCAATCGAGTGTACATAAAGTTTAAGATAATTGAAAAATAGAAAATCAAATACTATTTTTCAATATATAACTAATTCCGCGCTTAAAAGCAAAGGCAGCGTGAACGAACACATGCACTTTTTTATGTTAAATACTCAATGCAAGTATACAGTGATAAGAGCTTATAATTTCAAAGGGTTAATATTTGACGTCAACATTTTTTGTCGTCAAATATTTGAAGCCCACGGAGGTTTTTCAACCCGGCGCCCGCTCCGCCTCTTCTTATTCTATTTTTTAGTTTGAGCAAGCCAGCGGCGCTTTTTAAAGTATCAAATTCATCGCGGTCCTCGAGTAAACACATTTGCCCGCGTACCGCTGCGAAACTTTCCGCCTTTACGGGTCTTTCAGCGTTTGATGCTCCTGAAATGGCAGAGCCGCGCACAAGGACTTCGATAACGACATGACCTTTCGAATCTTTTTTTATTGAGTTGCGCTCGCTGCACTCGAAAACGCGTACACAATTTTTAATTTTCTACAAGATTCTTCTACTAAGTGATGTACCTATGACATACCTAATCTTCTTTACATTTTCTTTCAGTTTTTTCATTTTAAAATTTATTGTTATATTATACTTGTAATTAGTTATTACTCACTGTTACTTTCCACTACATAAACTTGTAATTCGTAAATTTCAAATTTAGTGAATTATATTTTTGTATCGAAAGAATCGATTTATTATATGTTTGTTTAGCCTAAAATAATGTAGTCACTTTTCCGTCCAAATATAAGTAGATAAAAAGGACATATTTTTCTTCCTTAGTAAATAAATTCTTCTCTTTTGTGTGCACATTGTTTAAACACAGTAAGAAATGGTTTCTACGACACAAAATAATAGTTACGGTAAATTGTATTATTATATTGAATATTTCACAAAGAAAGTTTAAGAATGTGAGGTTATTTAATTTTGTTTGATCGCATGAAAATTTAAATTTTACAACTTTTAAAAATCTTTAAAAATGCCCATACTGAATTAAACATAATTGAATATGCAAGTAACGTGTAAATATGTCATTAAAGCAATTATATAATAGTATAACTTATAATTACATAAAATAATTTACTTTAGGTAACCTGCAAAAGAACAATATTGATTCCCTCCTCGCTCTCCAGAATAATCGACAAAAAAAATGAAGAGAAAAATTGATTACATAATGAACGATCGGCGGGAAAGCATTACTTACCACTAACGAGGTAAAGGAAGAGATCAAAACGTCAGAGGTCCCAACAGGTCGGGATAAGAATCAGGACTGCGTAACGAGGGTAACAACAAGTTAAAGTTGGGAGCGATAACGACGCAACATTAACGGCTCGTCAGCGCATATCTCATAATGCGAATCTCGTAAGATCCATCAGGCAAACGTTTTCTCTCCTCCTCATCCCCGGGCTCTCGCCAGTTCGCTCACCCCTTTTTCCTCCTCCGAGCCGCCTATCCACCCACCCTCCCCCAATTACTCTTCTCCCTCGTCCTTTTCATTCTCCTTCTTTTATTTATACCTCGCGTATCCCTCTTATTTTCCTCCTGGCCTTTCTTTTTTTTTGCCCCGGCCCTCTTTTGGATTATCTTGACAATGGCTCGACTTTTGTTTGACTTTGGGCGCACGACGAAAATGGATTGGAAAAGCGCATTAGCTACGCGCGCGCGCTTTTGTAAACTGCTTTTTTTTATCAGTCTCGTTGTGCAAATTGAGGGCTATTACGTGGACAATTCCCCGCCTCTCCCTTCTTAATTTCTTTGTTTTCTAAATTGTCGCGTTTCAGACGCTCCGGGATAAAGTCTCTTTTGTTCGCCGCTAGGCTTGGATAGCGCAATAATTGTCGAAGCATAATAGCGTTTCGTAAGCTACTTAAATTTTTTGCGCGGGCCTGCAAAAATGACTCGGCTGGCGTTTATTATTTTTAGCTTCGGTGAGGCGAGTTGATATTATTTCATTTAAAGCTTCGTCAGAAAATTTTGAAGGGATACGTGAGGGGAGGGATTATTAAGTGTACTTTTTAAAAAAAGTTTATTAAAATGAATTATTTTTTTTATAAAATATTACAATGTAAACATTATTTACTTATAAGTAAGTTATACATATAATATTTTATTTAGAAAACAGTAGATTACCACAAATTATTAACATCAATTTTTTTAAATACACGTTAGTCAATTAATCATTCATAGTATAATAAACAAAATTTTTTTTACAAAGAACACTTTAAAATATCTTGATTACATAATATTCTTTCAGTTACACAATTGATTTATATTTCAAAAAATGTTTCAATAAACAGGGAAGTTAGTTTTTAATTTTTGGTTTTAATTTTAATGGAAAACGTTTTTTTTACTTTTTTTAAAAAATTGAAAATGTGAATGAAGTTTAAACAATAATTTAAATAGTTTTTATTTGCATTATTTAAAACAAATGTATACGTTTGTAGGTTTACACCGTTAGCGAATGACCAAGCGAGGTACATTTACAACGGTTTGCCTGTTTTATTCCCAAGCGCCCGAGGCGTCGGAAAACATTCCCCCCCTCTCCTCTCAAGCTGATTGAAACATTGAATGTTGAACGTACAATCGCATGAAAAATTCCGCGCGCACACTGTTCCTTTGCGGTCATTCCACGCTCCCGTATAACGCTCCTCTGAAATGTTAAAATTTACAAAATTAAATTAAACGTTTCGCAGCGCTCGCTCTCCTATTATGACGTCCACCCCCTCCCTTCCCCTTCCCCTTTCAAATATTTGAACAGTAATCTAATTATCCAATCTTTCGCACACGGTTCATCGCCTATGTAGGCGTTATTACATTCGTGCTCCACGGAATGTGTTTGCTTCTTTCAGCTCGCTGAAGCGCGTCTGACTCGAATCGCGTCTTACTACTTGCGCTCTTCATTAGTCTTCGCGGGCGTACACAAGTATCGCGCTCGTAATTACGCGATCGTGTCGCACAGTGAATTTTTATTAAAATTAACCTAATTCGATTTAATTTAATTAATTACTTCGAGCCTTCGTACGAGTAACTGTGTATGTATTTATAAATATTATAATAATATTTCCAATTGAAGATATTCGTGAATTTGAATTGAAAAAGTGTTAAATGGAGCAAAAGCGTTGATCGTATCGTGACTTTATATTAAAAGTTTTCTTAAGGTATACCATATATTCACGGCACGCATTAATATTCCGCATTTAAAGCATATATCATAAATAAATGCTATCTGGAACATTTTCTTACATACATTATGTACGATAATAAGCACTTATCACTTCGCCAGCTTAAGAAAATAAAAAAGGACATTAAAGTATTACGAGTATTTATGGCAGCTATTTTACGTCAGTACTTTTATCTTCTCGGCGACATAAGTAAAATTCCTTTCATCAACTAGTAAGTGCAGCAGCTATAGTTTCTACCCAAGTAAGAAAGTAATTTAACCTAATTTCCAGAAAGTTTACACTGTCATTCACGCGAATCCTTTTTTAACTTTCCGTGCGCAATATACGACTTTTGCGGACCTATTTTAAGAACATAACGCATTGGTTTATCGTACTTAAGGAACGAGTGTAAAACGAGCGCGTAAAAGAAGTGGTTTATGTGCTGGGTGCTTAATTTATATTACACACGTTCATTTAATACTTTAGTTTTATGGCCTATTCCAACTTTGAATCATTTCTGTACATTTTTTTTTCGAGAAATTTAATCACTTTATAGTGGCGAGGTACACGGCATAATATTTTTTTTCAACAATTCCGAGAACAAAAAGCTACTTTTCATACTTACTCTTCTAATGTTTAAAGCACATAATATTCTTGCGCTTTTGATGCAGTACGCGTAAAGTACTTGCTTTATGCACTCATATGTGCAAAGTATCCGAATTAAGCTAAGCTATAATTCTTTAATATTTTATGAAATTGTGTGCTCACGCGTTAAAAAAAGACTCAAGTAATTACGGAGGTGCACAGAATGCTCGTAGACGCGATTCTTGCGACCAACACCTTCTTCGCGCACTACTTGCCCAGTGTGTTATAAAACATAATAAAGCTTCGACTGTAAAAAATAAAAAGAATAAAATAAAATAGCCATGTGAAAGTAAACGAGCGTATGAAAGATAAAACAATAGAACGAGCAACACGAGCCGGACCAATCATCCGCACGCGCCTATATGCGCGCCGCGCTCCATTATTAATCGCGCGCGAGATCTGTCACGTGCACACTTACGCTGGCCGTCGCGCGGGCACACGCGAGCACACTCCCGTGTGCGCGCAAACACGGCCAACATCCCCGGCTCGCACCCAATCGGCCGCGCTGGGGCAGGCAGTGGAATCCCCCGCGACGCGCGCAATAATTCAACGAAAATCTCCTCCGCGGCAACAAACAACCGCCGGACCCGCGTCTGTATCCGCACGTATATATATAATATTCACAGGGCGAGGAGCCCGGGCTCGATAATGTATAAATAGAGGCCGCGCCGCGTCGTTTGTTTCCTCCCTCCTTTCATCGTCCTTCCGGCGGCGCGTGCGGGACGCACTCGAGAGATCATCCGCGCGGGGCTGCGCGTGTATGTATAGGCGAGGGCCCGCGGAGGGTGCCTCGGTCAATCTCCCCCCGGGAGGTCGCTGCGGCGCCCCCTCGGATCCTCTCTCGCTCTTCGGCCGTCACTCCCCTCCTGCGGCGCGCGCACGTACACAGCTCCGAGGCGCCGCGCGGCAGCCTCCGGGTGCCACTCGACGCGGACCGCGTTTACGTCTCGCCCACCCTCTGCCCGCTTTTTTTTTCGGGCTAAGCGCGGAAAACTCTTCGCACGCTTCGTTTACGATTTTCGCCGCGCTCGTCCGGCTTCGATCGCTTTGTGGCCGGATGCACGCGCGGGATGGGGGACCCTCCGCGCGCTTTGAAGTTTCCGCGACGGACTGTTTACGCGGGGTGGTGGGAAAGGGCATTTTGAACTTTGCTGGGGGTGGTTTTTTTTTTATTGAGTCTTTATGAGCTCGGGTATTTTTGTGCGGAGAGTTTTTTATTGATGGGTGTTTTTTATGTTGTTTTTTTTGGGATGTTATTTTAATTGTGGTTCAGGATGGATTTAAAAAAGATTGTGTGTACTGAGAAAAAATTATAGTAAACATTACTGTACTGACTAAAAAAGTAGCCACAAACTGAAATTGTGGCGAAAAAATACTATAGGGTATAGTAAAATTTTCTATAGTTATAATGTTTTAAATTTTTAGTAAATCTGATTAGAGTATGGTAATTTTTCAGCAGTACCATTCATACTGTAACATTCATACAGTATTGTAATTTTTATCTCGGTGATAATTTAATTGGAACTTTTAAAAAATTATGGAAATTTCAATATTATTATATGGAATAGTAGAATTCTTTATGTCGAATTTTCATGGGTTCTTAAATTTCTCAAATAGAACATGAATATTTTATTGTAGGATATAAATCACTTAAATTGAGCCTAACGCGCGGAAGCAATTTTTCAAAGTAATTTTTTAATAACTTCCTACTTACGTGTAAAATATTCGAAAATGACTTTTATTTTTTATTTCAGATTTACGTTAATTTCATATTAAACTGGAACGGAAAATTAGAAATACGTTGAATTACAATGCATCCATATCGATTGACCTGCCAGGCTTCCATCTAAAAAATTGCTTCACTCGTAGACTAAAAATAATCCATCAAAACACGCATTCCATGATTCTTTTTCCAAAAAACAAGCGAAGTGGGAAAAATGAGGGGAACTGCTCTTACGTCGTACTCGCCGATGTAACAAATACAATGGGTCGAGTGACATACGCGGCTGCTTTCCATTTGCGAACTGGGCCATACGTGTTTGTAAATGTCGAACTCTCCTTTGGAGGAACAGTATGAGCGAGCGACAGACGTGAAAGGGGGCCTCGATGGAACGTGAGAATTTCCGCAAATGCCGAGGTGAACGCGCGCCGTTAAACGCCTCCGGAAATTCTGGAAAAATCTAAAAGATGTCGGGTGTGCAAACGGAGCCCGCTGCTCCATTCCCCTCGCGTGTAATTACCTTTGCAATGCAAATTTGCTCGATAAATACATTATCGCTCGTTTGTTGCTTACGGTCCGCAATATTTTCTGGGAGAGCGAGGAGATGGATGAAAAGGAGGAAAAATATGATTTTGCTTACAAATATCGAAGGTTTAACCATTATTTAAAGTAAACCACATATATAGTTAATTTACAAAAATGTGGAATGAAAATTAAAAATTATTATTTTTAAATTTACGACTAAATAACTTATAGTGCATAATAATTCTTATATATATATAATAATGTCAGTTTGTTTAAATATTTACAGAGCTCATTTCTATCCATATTACAAACGTTAAGGAAATATGTGTGTACTCTTTAATATTTGCTCGTTAGGTAATTACGAAAAAGTTTTATTTATCCAATTAAAATTATGATTAAAGCGGCAAGATAATTTTACATAAATGTATCATTGGCATTTCATTACAACAAATTTATTCTATTAGCATTAAATTGCTTAGTATTATTAGTATATTAATTATAATTAACTATTATAGTTAATTGAATTGATTTTTATTTAACTGTGTCTTTTAAATATGTTCAAAAGTTTCCTTGAATTCATTAGTGGATTGTGTCTGACTATTCATTGAATCATACTACTGATTTGATCGATTCTAGAAGAATTACTGCAGTGGATAATTAACTAATGTAGTTTTTTATGTTTTACCGACTTTGTTATAAATTTAATAACAAGAATAAATTTTTTAATCGTTACCTTAATCTTAAATAATTACGAGCTCGTAAAGTTTTTCATACCGCGGAACAAAAAGTTCGAAACGCTGAAACCTGGTTGGATTCTCAAGAGCAGCAAAAAGCTTACGTAATACATCTCTCGCGCTAGAATTATACGGCACAAAAGGAAAAAAAATGATCGAGCTCCAGAAAATATTTCAAAATTTTTGAAACGAAAATACCGCATCGCTTATTCTTTTAAATCTCTCCTCTCTTTTTCATTTAGTTACACAATACAATAAATCCTTTTTTTAACTCAATTCATTTCAAATTTTTGCAGTATTTGTTTTTTTTTTTAATAGGAATAGGAGTAGATAATGCAATAGCCCTAGAGACACGAGAAAATTCTCCATTCAGATTTGCAGTACAATACATTTCTGCAATATAGCGCGCGGAAGAAAGGAAATGTCTTCGGGCTCCAAGACCGATCTCTCACATCCTGAATAAAACGCAAACCGACGCGCACCAGTGAAAGAAATTTTTCCTCCAGCGCTCCCACCGTCGTCCTGATTACTTTCATCCCGAGCTCGCGTTGTACCGGTCGGTCAGCTCCTCGTCGTAGCATGCTCGTTCCACCTGATAGGTCTGCGCGCGACTCGATCGAGGTTTCCTTTATATAAATTGAGCGATCGAGAAATCTATCGCGTTTTCGAGCCTTATCGCGAAATAGCCCGTCGAGTGCACCAGTGTCTCCAAAATTTTGGCGAGATATTCTCTCGATTCGATAAATTGCCAGACAAAAAGAGATTTCTATCTCAAGATTTCTCAATAATCTTCGAGACAATCGAATTTTTTTTAAATCTTGTAATTGTCGAGGCTCCCGTTTCGATGGAAACTCTCGATATTTCCAAAATTAAAAGAACTTGAGTACTGTGTATAATTGCAAAATGACAAATTGATCATAAAAACTTCAAATAAATAAATAATTAATTTAAAAAAATCAATTTCTTTAGAATGCTGTGTAAATAGGTCAATATAAACTGGCGCATTCGAATAAATCAAAATAAATTAGTTACTTTATATTTTATTCAGCATTTTCGAGGAACTCCAGACACTTGCTGAAATTCGAGATTTTCGAATCAATACTGTTGCAAATAATCGAGATTCCCGAAAGAAACGACACTCTTAAAATCCATCGATAAATTCTACCGAGGCGAGACTTTTTTACTCCGAGACAGGTGCTTCTTGCCCCGCACTTTGAAAACAAAGTGCATCCCGCCAGCACCGCCGCGAATTAGCTCACGGTCCCCGCTCGCGAATCACCGCGTTCCAGCCGATCGCCCCGGCGCGCCCGAGGAAGGTCATCCCGCCGGGGCAAAAAATCGAGAGTCACGCCGACACCAGCGGCCGCCCTTATCTCTCCCCGGTCCGCGGGAATTCGCCGTCGGGCGTCGATATACCGAGCGAGAGGTGGCCCGGCCTCGAAAAAAGTGAAAGCCGCGCCGGCGGCGCGCAGCATCCGCGCGCGCGGGGGATAAAAGTCGGCGGGGGCGAGGGAGGAAAAAAGGGGGGCGAGCTTGCGCAAAGGAGCCGCCGCGGCGGCAAAGACGCGGGGGGCGCTTGCGAGGGAGGAGGGCGAGTGAGCAGCCGAGCCCGGCCGAGGCCGGCCGATCCCTCCCCGCGGCGCTGGCGAGCCAAAGGCGGCAGCGGCAGTGCAGCAGTGCGCGTGCCGAGAGACGCATCTCGTCGCCCTCTCTGTCTCTCCGCTCTCTCACTCTCTCTCTCTCTCTCTCTCCTTCTCTCTCCCCGCCTGCCTCCGTCGCTCGCGCCTCCGGCCAGACTCGGGCCCGCGGGGAGAGCGGACGGGCCCCGCGAGTATACCGCGCGCGCGCCAGCAGTGACCGACTACCCGGGGGCGACGTTCCAGGGGGAGCACGGCGACCAGGCTGATATGCGCCATCCGACGACAGATTATGGTGAGTGCAGAGGGGGGGAGTCCCCCCCGCGCGTGTGTGCACGAGCTCGCCTCCGCGCGCGCGCGCGTCTCCTCTGCGGACGTCGTCGACGACGACGACGGCTGTAGCGGAGATGACTGGAGGCGCGCGGGTGTAGCTGCGCGGATTAGCGCCGGAGCGAGATGCTGATTGCGGCACGTCGATCACGCGGCGGGGTGTTGGGACGTTAATGATTTTTTTTTCGGAGTGGAGTACGCGTTTGTTTTTTTGGCCGGGTCGCACTATTCGTCTTGGCGGTGTTTGGCTATTACGCCGGAGATTAGCTTTTCATTTATCAGCGTTACGAGGGCGAGTTTTGTTGCGGAGCTTTGATTTAAGTTGGGAGCTCGTTTATAGTGTGCGTGTATCGAGGTGGCGAACTTTGGGAATTAAAAGTTTGCCCGACAGTTGACAAAAGTGCTGTTTATTTCTTTCTAAGCAGTAGCCAGGCGAATGATCCAAGGGCGCTTTTGGACTTTCGCGATGATTTTTATTATTCAATTTAAAAGTTTCAATCGCGTGCGTGTGCTTTTTACACCTACGCGTCCTCAACGCTCCAGTTTACTTGGAACAAATGCTCGCGAGAATTGGAACGAAATAGGGGACAGTCACGATTATTTTTGTTTTACAGGATGTAAAAGTTTGTAATTAGATTCACGGTTATCGCGGCGCGCGTTGAAGAACCATCGAATTAAGCAGCGCGCGGGAGCGCGAATTATTTTCGATCGAGCGCTGGCATTGAGCAACTCCGGCCGACTATATAGCCGACTCGCAAGATCAACAAAGGATTAGAACTTTCGGAAAAGTGGCGCGACGCGGCTAAATGAATTTTCCCCCGGCGCGCGGAAAATAATCGAACCGAGTGTCGGGGAGCCTTATCAAATTAGCCAAAAATCGAGCGATTTCGGGGTGGCAGCGCGTGTACGCGCGGGCCGCGTGGCTCGAGTTCGCTCGCGCCCCCCGCGAGCGAAAACAAGCGAGTTTAATTTAATGAACACGCGCCGCGAATCCAGGTCGGCATAATTAGTTTTTCGTCGCGCCGTATGCAAATAAAGAAAATTCGGGGCTGCGCGCGCTCGCTCGCTCGCTGACGTGCGAACGCGCGATTTTCGCCCCTCGGCCGCTCCTCATTTGTGAATTGATGCCGCATTAATAACCAAAGGAATTTCCGCGCTAAATAATTTTCCGGGGGGAGCTTCTGCGCCGTATATCAGCATTATTAAAAGCATCGTGTGTGCGATATGTTCTCGGCGCGCGGTAAATGCGCCGTAGCTGCGGCGTGAGGCGTGTTGTGTCTGTTACATAATTAATGCTATAAATTACCCATCGAGCAGCTTGAGTGATAATATGGGGATTATTACGTTTCGCGTTGAGTATCGCATAAAAATGAAAAATTGCTCTTCTTTCATTAGAGAAAATACGTGCGAATGTGAGGGTGTGCAGGGCATACGCTTATTGAGTGTGAGTGTGTTACTATAAACTCACTCACTATAAACAAAACAATTAGAAATTCTAACTAAATATTTCTTTAAGGGGCGTCTACTTATTAAAACTAACGTATTTAGTAATTTCACAGAAATATTTAGTTGGCACCCCTTCAAGAAACATAAAATTCAAAAATACAGAAATATTGAAATTCATATTTATTTCAGCGATTTAAAAATCTGTATGGATATAATTTCGTTTCATTGATAAATACAAAATTTTCAGGATGAAGACTACCCAAATATCATCAAATATCGATCTTTTGTCCAAATTTTCTTAAAAACAAACTACATTAATTTCACTCCACAAACATTTATTGAGTATATTAGAAATTATATCTTCAATGATAAGTACAAAGATGAAATATTTCAACGCCAGAAATATTTTGAATTAAGTCATTTTTACAGGTCAAAGTGGATTTTTTCTAAAGGATTTTAAAAGCTCTATGTAGGCTAATCTTTCAAGGGGGCTTTTAAAAAAATAAGATAAAAAATGTTGAGCAGTCTCCATCTTTAACCATCTAGATTAATTCTCTCTATATATATATTGTACACTTTATTCCCATGATTCATTTATACTTCGCATTTAGTTTAAAATGCGAAAAAAGTTTAAAATGCGACATTTACAAATGCAATTAAATAAATTCATGAATAAATTAACTTTTTAACTCGTTAGAGCGGTGAACGCGAAGACTGCATAAAATCACGCGGTCGGAAGAAATTGAAAACCTTTTTTTTTTGTTTCCGCCTATCCTCGATAACGAATTTTCCGCCGGTTGAAGTCCGGCCGCGCAAAAAAGGCCAGGAACGACAACGGCCGCGGGGCGGGGGTTAAAAAAAAAAATTGAATTCGCCGAGAGCCGCGGCTGAATGGCTCGCAATTAGAATTCGCGTAAAACTTATAATTGAACGAGCGTCCGCGTTACTTTGACGCGGCCGCAAGTAAAATTACGCCGGACGCGCGACGTCCGCTTGCGGCCGGGCATCCGGAGCTTTCACTCCCCGGGCCTCCGTTCGCCGCGCGCTCACTCCTCCGTGCATTAGGCACTTTTGTGCGCGTGCGCTGCACACCTGCACCCTTCTTCGCTCGCCGGCGCGAGCTGAAAACAAAAGCGTGTTCTTGGCTGTTTTACAATTGAGATTTCTTTTTTTCTGCTCGCTCGCAGGGCGCGTCGTGAATGCGCGAGCGGACGCGCACTTTCATTCGGAATGCGAGGGCAAATCGAGGAGAAACAGTGCGGCCATTGAGCGCGTGGTAAATTTGCCTTGCGAAATAGAGGAAAATAGTTAGTTGCTAATTTTTTTTGAAGGATAGATATAGACTGTATAATGGACAGGTAAAAAAGTTGAAATAAAGTGCTTGGTGTACTTTTAGAACGGCGATGCGAAAAATAAGCCACTTCTATGCAGAACGTAAAAATAGTTTCCCGGCCTCGATAGGTTAATAATACCCTTTAAAATTCAACGATAAATACATTTAGATGTTAATTAATCGACGAGATTAAAAACGAGGAAATTAAAAAATTTCAATAAAATATTTATCACTCCTAACTGCAATTAATTTTCTGCAGTACGCTGAAAAGTTAAATAAACATGTAAGGCTTCACAGCTGCCTTTGAAAGTCAAATGTTTAATTAAAACGAAGTGGAGATTGAGCTAAGGCGGAAAAATCCTTTCCTTTTGTCTCGCATAAAGCGAAGTCTGTCATTATACAGTCCAGCGAAAATTCTACCTAAAACGCTGGGTAAAGACCTTTAAAATGAATTCCATACTTTACTGTAATTATCTAAAAAAAAAAAAAATATATGCGCTGACTCAAATTATCCCCTCGCCTTTACAGCTCGCCGCTCGTCGAAGCCATGAATAAATATACTGCTGAATTTTCGCTTTTAACCGGTGAACAAATTTTTCGCACGCCGCATGTTATAAGTTCGCTAAGTATCAAAGTCATTCCATTAGACAAGTTAAGTCACGGAGGAAAATTTCATTTTGACTAAAAAGTTTGACAAGAGAGCTTAAGCTTTTTGTCTTCGGATTATACTTTATTCGAGTAAAAATTTGTCCGAGCGAATAATAAGTAGTTCAACTATGCGATACTAAGCAGACTTTGTGAGAAAATTGACCCGTATCGTTACTTTATTTTCTCGCGCGAATAAAATTAAAAAATTTGTTTTCAGTACACTTATTAAGTAATTTTTAATGTAGAATAACGCGCCAGTTCACAATATTATCAGTAGCTGCTGTTACTTATTTTTTTTTATTTCTACATACGTAACAAAGCTGAATGTTTGGTCACAATCCGAAATAAATTTTTTTAAATTTTTTAACGAAGAACTTATAAATACGTCTATTTTTTAATACAAACGTAACGTAATGTACACAATCCTTTAATGTAGGTATTTTTTAAAAAGTTTTTCTTCGAAAAATTTTTCTGAATTTGTGTCTTTTCAAACAAAAATGATTTTTCTTTTATTTTTTCATACAATAAAAACAATATTGTTGTTTGGAATTCGTTAAATTTACACTAATAATAAAGTGGAGTCGTTAAACTGTAAACTAGAAAATTCCAATGTTTGAAGAATTCAACGGATATCCAGATTTTGATTTTCATTCACGTGGACCTTTAAAAAGACAATTTTAGTTTTAAAAATATCAGTTTTAAAAATATTTCTAAAATATCACAGATCCCTGAAAATGGCTTTGAAATAAAACTTTACATATAAATAAATCAAGTAAAGGGGTTTAGTTTAATTTGAAGGCTCGGATAAAATCGCAAACTAAAAGAGAAATCACACTAAACGACTACGGAAAAAACGAAATGGAAAAAGGCTTCCAATCGCGCGCTTCAACTGAATCGCAATCGCGAATCACCGGACATCAAGATACGCCCGACTCGATTGTCTCCGTCGAAGCCCGGGCTGTTTCGGCCGCTCGACGCCGGGCACTCGCGAAAATTAAGCCACGCAGCCGCCGCGGCCGAGTTAAATTCCCGCCGCAAGAAAATCCGGGCGCGCGCGCTTCCCCGTCGATGGGGTCAACGCGACCCAGTTCGCGCGCGCGGGAGGACTAATCTTCAGGAGTGTGCGCCGCGGCGAGAGGGAGAGAAAAAAAGCGAGCGCATCGCGGAGGAGGCCGGGGGGCGCGGACCCCCCCGGGCGCCCGCGCGCGCTATTGATTTTCGAGAGTGGCTCATCGCGTGTGTGCGGGCTCATCTCATCGGCTCATGAATAATCGCCGCGGATTGATCGCCCGGCCTATCTATCTATCTGGGTTGCGCTGATTTTCTCTCCCAGCCCTGCCCCGCGCGGCTCACGTCAAAACAAGACGTGCAAAATGCAGGATGCGTCCTCCTCTCCGCGGAGCCCTGCGGCGCGGCGTCTTGCCGCGCGCCTCAGCCGCGCGATGCTGCTGTCTGTGTGGGCATCCGATTGGAACGACGAGTTAATTTTGGTCTTGATTAAATTGAATTTGATTGAAATCTGATTATTTTATTTTATTTTTATTTTATTCGAGTTAACGGGAGTTACCCTTGGGTTAAAAAATAATACAAATGTAGGCGCAAAAATGAAAAGGATCAGTAATGTTGGAGACATCCTGAATGAAAAATAGAAAAGTCAGATAAATCAATCTTACGGCAATTATGGGAAAAAAATTTTGTGTTATCACTGCTAACAAAAAGAAGACACGTTTTGATTTACCGGTGAAAAATAACGCGTGTCAGGTTCTCCGCGAAGATAAGCGGGTTTCGCGAAATCCCCGTGAAGAAAAAAGCACATTTCGTAAGTTTTCCGCTGTGAAAAGCACGTTTCACGAACTTCCACTGGAAGAAATGTGCTTTTATTCGATAGAAAAAGTGGATTGTGCTTTTCTTCGTTAGAAGCGACGATGCGTAGGCTAACTTAGGAGAACTTGAGACAGGACAGACTAAATTTATCAAGGTTTTTCGTGAAACTATATACTCTCTACTCTGATGAAAATAAGATTAAAATAATTAGAGAATAAATAAGATCGGTTCGAATTTTCTTCTCGCGCGCTATTACTAAAATCAACAAACGTTCAAGTCAAAATTGAGTTTTGCACTGGTTTATTTACTCACTAAAAAAAACAGTTTTAGATTGTTTAAATTGTGAGAAAAACTATAAATTAAACATAACTCTAATTATTAAGGATAACTAATTAACAGTAATCTTATTATAATTTTAAGGTAGAAAGTAAAACATAATCTGAAAGTTCCAATATATAAATATTTCAAACTAGAAATCAGTTTTTATAAAATAGCCAGATTTACTATGTTCAAAAGAATGCAACATCATAATATGAATAATATTAATAACTTTTTGATCTGGCTGCATATTCTGAGGCAGCTAAAGCTACAAACTCGAAATTTTAAATGAGATGGTAATGCAAAAAGAGATGCGGTGTATGGTTATTGTCATGCATGAACGGGAGTGTTTCCAGCCGGTACTGAGCTCGACTACGTATAGCTTCACTGATGCAATATTCTCAGATAAGATAATATTGAATTAAAAAATTTTTTTAAATCGATATGTCGGAATATTAAAAAAAATACATATATATCGTTCATAACTTCACATTTATATATCTTTGAAAATTCAAATTTGCTATTTTACTATACGCGCATTATTAATATAAACACGTCAATAAATCGTTTGACGAATTATTGGCACGATACGGAAAATAAATAAATAAATGAGTAACTATTTAAAAATTAAAAGACGCGCGAAATAAGCTCGATTTAGCGACAAGGCGAGCTAAATCGAAGACTTCCTAATCGCATAAACGCATTTCTGGTGGTAACCAACTAATTTATTATTGATCTCCTAATGAATCATAAGCTTTAATTGGCCGTTGACCCGCTCTCACACCGGCTCTTAGTTATTAATTCCCGAGCCATATCGGCTTCCCGACTTCGTTCCAACACTGGTCCATTAGCACACTTTTATACCGCAGCCCCACATAGGCTTCCTTTTTCAGGCATTACGTCACCCGCGTATCGAGTGTTTCGCTGGCTGACAAAGGTGCCCAGGCTCCGCCGCACTACTGCGGACTTAATTTTTTAATCAACCCTGGAGAAAAAAGGGGCGACTGGATCGATCGGTGCCCTGTGCCGGACTAGGAAATTCTTGACACCGAGAGAAAATAAATCTTTAATGGTAATTTCGTGCACTAACTGCTAATGCGCACGTGGATTTCGATATGAGCAAAGGAATATGTTATAGGTTCAATAAAAATTACTCCCTTATTTTTTTATTCAAAAATTTATTTATTTATTTCCGAATTATACCGGCAAAATACTCTTAATAGTAACAATAGGCGCAATAAAACGAAGTTATCAAAAAATTGATAAACATTGACATAAGCATGGTAAAAATTACATTTTTTTGAGTTTTGTTTACAATTTTGATTAACATTTTTTGCTAACAAAATCATATGGTCCCTAGATTACTAAAAATTACTAATATTTTTTATCAACCAGATCACATGGTCCCAAGATCACTAAAACAGTAATTTTTATCAAACCATTCTCTCCGTGTAATAGTTGATGATATGGTAACGTAGTGCAAATTCATATTCTCTAAAAGTTGCAGTACCTTATTATAGTAAATAACAAACTCATAAAAATAAAGAAATAAGGTTTGATATTTAAGTTCGTAATTCGACTTTAATTTAACAAATATGCCATATATTGACACTAAAGACAGCTTTCTATCGGTGTAGGTCTTGCTGTACCATAGTTAAAGGGGACATTTAGGCGAAATCTCTCGGGCCCGATGTCGGGTATATCGCATGAAAAATGCATGTAGTACGAGCTTATCGTATTAGTGTCAGCCTTCAAAACTTCCCGAGCAACGTCCTATCCATCTGTTCTCCGGCAATTTCTAATGAAAAATTTCGCTTCCGGTTTTTTCTCCTAACTTCGAAGTTTCGATCAATTCAAACGGTGAAACGTTTAATAATAATTGATCAAGGATAACATTTTAGAAATGTTGTTTTGCAGTGTATAAGTGCATCAGACAATCGAATTATGATATTTTATAAGAAACTTCGAGTAACTTTTGTTTGAACAAAGTTTAAAGGAAGTTTAAGTCTAACACTTAAATTGAGAAAAGATATTTATACACATTTTCACAACGACGGATATTAATCACTGATTGATAATATAAAGCTATTTTCGAAGAAATTTTTGTTTTTTTCAAAAAACATTTTTCACGATCGGCATGTTATATTTTACTGAACACCAAAGTCATTCCATTAGTCAAGGGATGCTACATGCGGGAAAATTGCATTTTGATTAAATGCTTTTTTGATAAACTAGTAGTACGTGTGTATATTGCACCAAACGCGACCTCAAAGTTTTAGTCAACGTATGCTAACTTGTTTTAATAAATTATTTATGATTGCTTGTTTTCTTTCACAATATTTTTTAGTGTACAAACACCTGTGTATATAAAGCGCATGTACGATACTCTTGCCCATTTTTTGCTCTGCGCGCTGAAAGGAAAAACAGGTTCACGCGGCTGTTTTACAACTGAAATTTTTTTATTCGTTTCGTACGGTTTATGCTGTATACGTGAATAGGGTGCATTCGCATTTCGGATGGAAGTGCAAATTGAGGATAAATAGAGCGACGATGAAAGCTCGCTAAAGCTGGTTCACGAAATGAAGATTGTTGACGAAGTTATTAAAAAGGCAATGGGTCTAAAATTTTGTAAGTTTAATGACGAAATAAATTATTTCAGTTTTATTCACCAAAATATTGAGTAAACATTTCGGTACACGGTGTGCTGAAAGAAATAAAAATACAAAAGTGCGCATTGGAAACGGAACAATCTAAGATCGAATCGTAAGAATGAATTACACTCTTTGCTGGCGTGCAATTTTTTTGCAATCTGAACCGCAGCTTGCATCAATAATCCAATTTGCATATTTCTTTAATAAATTTCTGCCAAGATATCAAACGTACTATTCGTTATACACTAATAAAAAAAGTATTGATTTCAAAAAACAATTTTTTCTCACTTAGTAAAAAGAAAAAAGGTTTTAAAGAACCATAGAAGATAAAGTACAAGCCTGCTAAATATGCAGGAGATAATACCGCCAGCCGATGAGCGATTACGCGATATCTCATCCCCCAGCCCCTCGCTTATCACATCCGCGTTTTCTCGTTCGCGTGACTCCGTGCGACTTCCGATGAGCCGTACAGCTTCATAAGTAATACACATGCATAATTCGCGCAAATCGCCTACGTCGGATGACTCGCGAACTCCTGCCCCTTCTCTTCTCCTCCAATTTAACGCTCGAGCCTCTCCTCGATCCTTTACGTAACCCATTGTCGAGGGAAAAGACCCTGCGAGAGGCAGCCGTTCGACAATAAAAATTTCTATAGTAAATAACAGTCGGCGATTACTTGGCAAAAAGGGGACTCCCCGCTTTTCACGAGGCCTTGAAAAAAAAAAGCGAGCGCGCGTTTCGCTCATTTACGAGCCGGTTTATCCTGGAGGAAGTCTCCCCCACCCGACAAAGGGCCGCTTTGCCTCCAGCGTGTACGTAATGGAGATACGAGCGTAAAAAAAAGTCGAAAAAGGCACAAAAAGGGGACGATAAGGCCGCGCTCGGGGTTAAAGAGCGCCCGGGTGTATGCTCCTGTGTACGCGAGAAGCGAGAAATCGGTTGATGCAGCCGGGTTCTTAGCAGATAAAGCCCTGTTTTCGCAGTAGATTAGTGGCGAGCGATAAAGACGCATTACGGGCGAAGTCGGGGGCTGGTGGTGGAGGAGGAAAAAAATTTGCTGGAAGTGGGTCGGTTCGACTTTGCTTCGGGGAATATAATCGCTGGAAACAATTATTAGACGATCGACCCGCGCTGGAAGCGTTGCGCCGGGGTTTTGAATTTAGCGGGGCTCGATGTTTTTAATGAGGTTTACCTTATATCGGTTCGTTGTTCCAATGTAATGGAAATTTATCCGGTTAACTTGGGTAAACATAGGGGCTTTTATAAAATTCGTTTGGGTTGCAATTAATAATTTTAATTACTTCAATGTTGCGCCATGACGCGGTGGTATAAATTGCGCGGTACCCGCGAGAGTTTTGCAATGTAAGCGGCGTGATTGGCTTTGTTGTTTTTATTCAGTTTGTACAAGTGACATACAAATAACGCTCTGACAGTTTACTTGGTAAATTTGTTATTTGACTTTCTTCGCCGGTTGAAAGTTTGCGCGAAAGTTTGTATAAGTTTCGGAATATTTGACTAGATTTGATTTCTGTGAAAAATTTGAACAAAGCTTTGGCTTTCTTCGTATAACAATAGAATTAATAAAAGAAATTTTATTGCAGTTAATTCTGGAAATAATTTAATTAGTTTTTTAGATAAATCAATAATGCACTACGAGAAAATTCAGCAAAAATTACCCTTTCCTAGTAGTAGGACAGACTTGCATTACGAGAAAAATTATTTCAATATTAATTGATTTGATAAATAAAAATTATGGTAAATTTATTACTACTATTTATTATCTGTAGCTGGAAAATTACATCTAGAGGTTGACAGTTTTTAATACTATTGTAAATGCTTGAATGATCTGTTCCAAATAATATAAAGAATAAGTACACATGCACATTGTACAATGTATTCATTTGGTTAAAAAATTAAAATGTAGAATTAGAAAAAAAAATAAATAATTATAAAGACTTAATAGATGGCCAGATTAGTTCACACTGGTATTTCCTATTATTGAACGGCCTTAAAATTTTGTTGTACATTTGCATATCATATCTTTTTTTTCAAATGAAAAATCAAAGTTTAGGTTCACACAGTTTGATTTAATGAAACAGATATGTACCTATATCGAAAGTAAACCGTCCATTGTTTTTTAAAAATAATATTTCGTGAATAAATAGGTGGATTTATATAGTTATATCGGCTTCAATAACAGTACAAACAATGCTTATACATTTGTGAACTAGCCCATTTTATTGATTAAGGTAATAAAGAGTGTAAAAGCTGAAAGCGTAAATAATACCGTAAAGTTCATTAGCGCTGTACCGTCGATAGAGCCGTTCCATTTTTATAATCACAAGTCTATATGAGCAGCAGTGTAGCGAGGCGCGTTTATAATTAGTTAAAGCGTAAATAGGAATAATAACCGAGGGTCTGGGGCCAGCAACCGATTATTCCTCTATTGAACCAACAATAAGCTACAATACACATCCGGGTAAATTAAAGCAGGATAGAGCGTCACTGCAAACATTACATCATGCGGTGATCATTTCATTGTCCTAACATTAATTTTAAACGCGAAAAAAACATTGGCGCGCTTTAAATAACAAATTTAAAACAGATGTGCTGCGGATTAACATTGTTATTTAAATTTTAATGTTAAAACCAGAAATTGAATTTAAAATTGTAATAACACAGTAACTGCTACTATACAATACATTACTTATTTCACTGATGCGTCAGATGCAACTGCAGTAATTTTAAATATCGCAACATTAATTATTCGTTTCTGTTTTTCTCGGCGTGCAAATGGATTAATCTTTTGTAGTGGTTTTACTTCATTTTTCAGTGCTTCGAGTATAGACGTACAAACTCGCGTAATAAAAATTTAAAATAATATTTTCATTTAAATCCATTCAAGTGGAATAATATAATTTAATCATAAAAAGCGTTCGCTACAGAAGAGCCAAAAAAATGAAATTTTCTTTGAAATTGAATTTATCAACGTATCACGTTTAAAGTGTTTTTATGAAAGGTTCTTTTCAAATACGATTACTTTGCATTATTTAAAAAAAATTATTTTTCAGGAATAATATTAAAATGTAAATATAACAAATATTTAAAAGCATTTTTTTACATCATGTTTGCGTCATACTTTTTAAATACTGGACAGGTTCTTTAAATTGAAACTTTAAACTTTAAAATTTTCAACACGGCAGGAGTTTCATGATGTCGTTCTACTTTTTAAGACACTCTTCTCTCCTCGTGAAGATGCAGAAGCGCCTCTTTAAAGGGCACCCGATTAGATGCTACTCGGTCATCACTGCCTATTGATTTTTCCTAACGACAATTTTTTTTCTAGTTGCTTTGAACGTGCCTTTTTTTAAACTCTAAATTTTAAAAAGCCCATCTAATTGGAATTATTAATCACTCAAAATCTTGAAAAACCTTAATACCTTTAATATACTTACTGATAAGCTTGATTTATATATTTGCTTATATCATAAACATTTGTAAGAATATAGCAAATTTAATACCTCAAATAATTATTAGATGAATATAGATTTAATAAAAGTTTTTATTCGGAAATAAAATGTAACCCATTATTGTCAATGTCAGTGATCTATGAGCTGTAGTAAATACTGCGAAAGTTCAAGAAACTACCTTTTTTCATAACTTCTATCAATAATAAAACTTTCCAGTGAATAAATCTGACAGCTGCTGAATTACTCCGTTCAATGAACAAAAAAGTTAAAGTTAAAGAGCTTACATAAAATATCCGATAACCAGTGATCCCGCTTTTATTCTTGGAAAAAACCCTTCATTTTCCTAACTTCCATTTTTCTCCTCTTAAAGCTCGTGGGTATTTGTTCGACCATTCTAATTGGGACTTTCGCGGTTTTCTCGAACGCACTTTAGTTGAAGAGCTTTCGCAGTCTAATTTTCTCACTTTTTCAATTTTCTTTGAACGTTGCCTTTTTAAAAGCGGTTCCTCTCTTAAACCATCAAAAAACTGAAGCGTTTCACTATCAGCAACTTTTTAACGAGTTATGTTTCCTTTGCTGAAATAATATTGATTCTATATTGGTATGTTGGTTGTATGTATTGATATCCAGGTAATCGATTATTTTACCAGATTATTTTCGATTGGGTCCAAAACATTTGTTTGGAAAATACTTTATTTTTGTAACCTTTTCGGATTTTGGTACGGGACCTTTCCGAAACTTTTGAACTTATCCATACCTTTTTTCACGATAATATTATTTCCACTAGAACAACGCCGATTTCTATTTCAGAGTATCATAATTTTTGACAAAAATAAAGCTATAAAACTTACAAGAAATGGTTCAATTTGCAATAATGGATCGAACAAAAGGCACGATATAAACGCCATCGTCGCTATATTCAGCGCGTTGGAAGAGAAGGAATAAAATCGAAATTCAATTTTCCGATCTTCCACCTTATTACACCGACCTCTTTTAAAAATTAAATATCAAGATCTTCGAGAAACTCCACTGAAACCTCGGAATAACTCGAAATTCAAACAAACAAATCGTCCGACCCTACTAAAGCGCGTCATCTTAGTCATATGCGGGGGCACGGCTCACTCGAAGCCGTGTGCAGCGCGACTATTCGCCGATCGGAATATCAATCCGCAATCCACGGGTACGGCCGGGCGCTTATGCTAATCGGGAGCGAGGACTATTCGAGGCTCGGCCGGGGCCGCCTTTTAACTCGCGAGCGCAGGTGCCCAGGAGACAAATCCCGGCCGCGCGCCTTTGAATACTAACCGATCGGGCTCGATTATGCCCCGCAAGCTCCCCCCCTCCTCTGGCCGGGAGGGAAAAGCTGCGGCACGCGCTCCTCTCGGCCGCTCGCAGATCCTATCGCTCGAATTGGCTCTGACGCTACCTATGTGGATACGGCGCTCGAGTACCCAGGAAAGAGAGATTACGATGTTTAATGACCGCTTGCCTTACCTTTTCTTTTCTTTTCTTCGTTGGGCGTAGTATCATTTTTAAGGAAAAGTCGTTTCTCCCGGTGATTTATATTTCAGATTATTTGCGAAAGGTATATAAGTTTTATGGGTTTTTCTTTATTAAACCGTAAAAAAACGCGGACGTATGCTAAAAGGAGGGAAAGATTTTTTTATTTTGAGAGTTTACCGCGCGAGGGGCGTTGTTAAAATCGAATCTGAAGCATATTGTAGTCTCTATGGTGTCGGAATAAAGTGGAAATTATTGGAAATAACACTGTTACCTATCCATTTCTACGTGAATTAATCTGGCACGTGCTCCTCCCGAATACTACAACGGATTTCATTAAAAAAAAACCCTACTACAGTGCAAGTTGGGAGATCCAGATGAATTGATGGAAATAGCGTGTCTTGCAGTGTCGGTCTGTTTCTACTTCCGTCTATTAAGGACAGTAGGTCACAGTTAACTAGGACTACTTTAAAGTATCCTTTTTAGGGAGTAACTTAAATCTTTTGAATTAAACACGTTAATTATACCTTATTTAATAAATAATGTAGGAAAAGTTTCATTATATACATAGATGTAAAACAGATACTACAAGCATTAATTGAGTAATTTATTTCAAAATAAATTGTTTAATTAAGTTATTTCATTTAAATGGCAATTAAACTTTTCCAATTATATAATTACGTAAAATAACAAGCGAAATGCCCACCGTAAAAAACTAGAAAACAATTAAAAAAAGGAATTTAATCCTTACTCTTTAATTATCTAATCGCGGTACATGCAAATTCCGGCCAACAGAGTTCGCGCGCCACTGGCCGGCTTGTAACAATTTGAAATATGTTAATTTTTCCCGGAAGCTTGCGCAAGATTTTTCGAACGTCATGAATATTCATCCGGCGCGGGTGGGGGCGAAAAAGCACCGCGAAAAGCTCCCCGGCGCGGAAGCCCTCGCTAATCAGTTTTGAAACAAAGGGGGCGCGCGAAAAGGCGCACTTGTAAACAATCGACGGCTCGAGGGAAAGGAGCCACTCCCGCGGCCAATTTTTCCCTCGACGGCGCGGAATTATTCTTCCGGCGCTTATCGCGCGATTCGCCCTGCGCGTTTCCGGCCCGACGGCTTTCCTTGACATTTTCCCAGGCGTGAAACTCTGCTTTACTGCCTGGCGCGTGCGATACTCCTCTTTTTTTCTTTGTTTCCTCTGCTTCTACTTCTTCTTCAACGCCGCTGCTAACCCCCGCGCCGCCGACTAACAATTTTTATCTCTGCCGTTTCGCTACGCCCTACTCCGCAATTGCTGCTCCTATCTTTTACATTTTAGTTTACACTTTCCGGGGCTCGGGAGAAAAATGCCTTAATTAGCTGCCTTTGATACCGAGCAAATTGCGAAGTTTCTTTGGCCTTTGGGATTTTCTTTAAAGAATTTTCGAAAAGAGAATTAAAGTTTGTTAAGAAATATCTACTGGTTTATTCAGCTGCTTTAAAAAAAATATTTTGTTCGAATAACTTCTATTAATTCTCGTGAAACTACTGCTCACTAGGAGAGGCTCAAGAAAACACCAAGCAAAGTTTCGAAGAAATTGGTTTTCCGGAGGTGTGACACTCTCCTAGTCAGTTAAAAAATATTACTGCGGAAGAGCTTTGAAGGCAATAACATTTATCTTTTGAAATATTGAAAAATATGCTCTTTTGGAAATCAATCACCCTCTGCACATAAGTGAAAATTCGATAAAATAAAAAAAATCGGACAGGAGAAAATCGCTAGCGTATCACAAAAAAACGATGCTTTCCAGTTTCCCTTTACGCGACAGTCAGCATTTTTAAAAGCTCTTGCGGTCCCCATCGAACTTGTCATTTTGTGTATCCTCTACTATCTTTCAATCAATCGATTTTCTCTTGACTCTATGATTTTTTATTCATTCTCCTCTGTCAAAACTTTCCAACCCTTATTGATGTTTCAATTACACGCGAAACTTTAAATAATTGCGAAAATGTTACACAATCGTTGAGGAGATTTAAGCTTATTTAATTTTCTCGGGTAAATTTACAAAAGAAAATTTGTTTGTAAAATATTTTCAATAAATTTTACCCGCTATCTTATAATTATATATCATCATAATAAATAAAAAAAATTATAAAAAAGAATCATAAGTAATAATTTGCAATTATCTTTAATTATATACAAGATCAATTCTATATAGTTACATAACTGCAATATAATTATACAATATTATAGATAATTATGTATAATTAGAATATATTTTTTCACGTACATATTGTATGTGATTTATACAAAAAAGTTTATATCCAAGGGAATTTTTACTTTTAACCCACTAAAAAACCTTTAAATCTGTCTTTTAAATAAATGTATCAGAACGTCGCAGCTTCAAAGTTCAATTTGAAAAAGTGTAAAGACATTCGCGAGAAATAAGCTTTCCGACTAAAGTTTCCTGTCAATCAAGCCGCACGCTCGTTGAACTTTTTAAAAATATAGAATAAAAACAGCACCGACGGAAATACTTTACCCGTGGATTCTCCGCGGAGCGAAGTCGGTCGAAAAAGCCCGTCGAGCGCGCTTAAAAAGAAAACCCGCGGCCCATTTAAATGGGGGCTGGGGGAACGGCGTCGCGCGCGCCGGTGCCGCGCCTTAAAAGCACGGCCGAGGAAATTTCGCCCCACTTTCCGGCGGCGCCGTCAATTTTCGCCTCTTTCGATTTTCGCGTCATATCCCACCCCCGATACATTTCCCACCTGGCGCGGCCCTGTTTCGACTTCTCTCCCGTCCGTCTTTGTGTCGCTCGCTGGCGCGCGCGCGGGCCGCATTTTTCCGCGCGGCAGAGGCGCCGTGAAAAATTGCTTCTCGCGGCGACGCCCCGCGAATTCCTCCAAGCGGTTTCCCCTAGCCCCCCTTTGTTCCTACTTTTATTCTCTGGTATTGCTCGCGAATCCGCGGGAATTTCCATTCTCGCGAGTGATTCCGCGCAAATTTTTAATTATCGCGGTAATTTCACGATGTTCTACTTTTTTTTTCCACGACAACGATAAAGAATAGAAAGTGCATTAAATCGTTAAATGCGTGTCTAAAGAATTATTTGAAATCATTTTACGATGTAAAAGAAATCGTGACTTTTTTTAATATTTTGTAGAAAGTATTATTGTACACGTATATTTACTTGAGTATTTTAAATGTATTTTCAAATTTTTCATTAAAAATCTGTGTACTTTTTGTAGAATTATCGGAACTTTATTAATTTTACAAATAATATAACTAAATAATTACTATATAATTACAACAGTTACAATTTAAATAAAATTAAATGAGTTCCTTCCAACTTAAAATTAACTAACTTGAACGTTAAATTCATTTATTTTTCTCGCAGAAACTGACAACTCGAGAAATGCGACACGCCGGTAGGAGAGGAATGAATTCGTTGACAAGAGGCTAAGAGAGGGAAAAAAATGACAGCAACTTCGAAAAGAAAAGCGAAAGAAACGCTTCTGTTAAAATAATTACATCTCGACTCCAACAAAAATAGAGTTTATTAAAGCAATTAACGGCAGTAGGCCAATAATTAGGTAAGCAGGTGAAAAAGCTGATTAAATAATTTCGAGGTTGAAAATGAAGGTACCTTCGCTGACTAAGTAATTAGCCGTCTAATTAACACGAGAGGGAGACACGTGTTCGTCTTTTCTAGCATTTTTTTTCCAGCAAACGAGGTCGCCGAACTCGCGAGCTTCATTGACTGTTTACCTCGGCCTCAGCATCGTTTTGTCCGGAGGGCCGACGAGTAATTTTTTCGTCAAATACACAGCAAACACGTCGAGTTTGAAATTCTTATTAGCGAGATTAATTACCGGCACAAAGTTGCCTCGCTTGTGTTTATTTGCTCATATAGTTTGGGAAGAAATTTTTTAAAAGTTGGATTTAAATTTTATTTGCGATAAATATTTTTGATTACTCTCTTCTTTTATTTTTGTTATAAAGCAATTACAATTGCATTTAATTCTATGTTATAAATACAATAAAATATAATAAAGTAATTTGAAAATTTTTCAAAATCTGTGCAATAAATTAACTGCAGTCTTCTACGGCCCATATACTGTCTTCTAGCGTACCCTTTGGCCGAAAAGTAAAAACATAACGTTGACTGTCGCTGTTCTTTCTTTCATAATCGGCAAACAAGTATTCATCGAATCGAACATTTTTAATAATGACGTTGTCTGCCATAGGTTCAAAGATCCACGCGCTTTGGTTATCAATGACGCCTGGACTTGAAATGAAAACATTTCTTCTTTCGTTGTCGTAACTCTGGTCATCGCTGCCAGCATACACATACCCATTGTTAGCGATGTTTTTTAAGTAATATAGACTTTCATAAGGCTCCACTACCCAGGCACCCAGAGTATCATTCCTATCCGTTCCAAAAGTTACTACGTGCCTGGAACCATTTTGGTCGCTGTCACTAGCCACGCGCAGATATTCGTTGTATCTAACAATTTTTATGCACAAGCGAGAGGAAAAGACCAGATGTCTGATAGATTTTGGCAAGGTGTTTTTCAGTTTTACCGCATCGGCGTGCGCTTCACGATTAGCTTCGTCATTTGGCTCTTGTATTTTATACACTGCCAATGCTTTTTTCAGACCAAACGCTAGTGCGACTGCTACCGATGTTCCGTCAGTTAATAAATCAAGGTGGTACAGCGTGTCGTACATAGCTACGTATGCAAATATGCTCTGTTCTACGTACTTGTGGTTATCGAAGAATCTAACAACACTTTCTTTGTCTATTTTGTAGATTGTTTTGTATAAAACGCTATTAATAACTTTTTTGTACAGTATGGGGTAATAATTATGGATGTCATCAAATATTTCAGAAATAGCGGTATAATTATTAGTTTTTACTGCGACTTCTAGCTGTCTTACTGCAGCATCTTTTGAAAAATCTGTCAAGGTCCTATTCAAAGTTTCCGCTTCCTTTAGTAATTCATTTTCAGATATTGATTTTACATCGATGACTTTTCTCTTTAAACTGTTCAGGATTCTTAGCATTTTCCGAATATCAATGTGACCATTACTTGACATTTTATTAAATAATGTTTTATAAACTAGTAAACTTGCCTTTACGTTCGAAGGACTACATCTATCCCCAAATTGTAGTATAATATCAAAATTTCCCGCTTGATTGTTGTAGGCTTCGTGAACTATAAAGTTTATATTTTTCTCTAATTCACCTTGAAGGTTTTGAAGATTTTTTACGGCATCCTCAAAATAGCTACTTTTGATATCATCAACGATTTCAGTCCGCAATAATTTTGGTTTTTCTACTTGCTGTTGTTCGTAAAATCGCTGTTGTATATTATCTAGTTCTTGCTTGAAATTATTTACATTCGCCGTTAAGCCATCTACGAGTTTTTGCAATTCTTCCAACTGACCCATTTTTTTTCTGTTTGAATTGTCGAAAAGCACTTGCAACCTTTCAACTTCATGTTCTAAGCTTTCAATTCGCTCACTAGTGTAATTGTCGTCCGATACATTTTTCATACTCTCAATAACTTCCTTCATACTTTTCACATGAATTTCTAGAAGGTCGATCTTGCTTTTTGTAGTAGGAGGAATCATAACTCGAGGATTCCTAGTCGAGTTTGTAATCAAAGATCCATTTATCATTACACTGTCGGTAAACTTAGCGATACGACTTATTAAAGCATCTATTTCTTGAATGAGTGTACCTCTCAAGTCTGTTTGCCTTGATATTCTTGTTGCATGGTGTTCGTCTAAGGCTTTGATAAATGACAATTGAATAACTATCAATGTCACAAGTACAGCAACGTTTTTTACAAAATTTATTGTATAAACGTTAAAGTTCTTTTTAACATTCATGGTGCAACTAAAATTTTTTTAAATCCTTTTAGAGATACTTATTTTTATAAGTGGTCAATTTCAGTTTCCCAAACGATTCGTTGAAGCAAATAATTTATGATCTGAAAACAAGCGTTCGTAGATAGATGTAAATAATTAGAAAAAAGCTTTCTCTATGAGGAAGCAAAATTAGACAATTAT
Source organism: Eurytoma adleriae (assembly GCA_900480045.1). Classification (NCBI taxonomy): domain Eukaryota; kingdom Metazoa; phylum Arthropoda; class Insecta; order Hymenoptera; family Eurytomidae; genus Eurytoma; species Eurytoma adleriae. Next base: position 82,001 of record UXGC01000382.1, read on the forward strand.
ATAATATGCGTATATATCGGCTAAAATGTATTTATTCAAAAATTATAATACAATTACCAAACGTTAGTAATCTTGACGTGTATTTAGAAATTTTCATAAAATCAGTTTAAAAAAATTCTAAACCATCGAGAGACACTAATTTTTTAATACGAATTTTTAAATATTCCGTAAAATTGGTCTGCAGAGAAGGCTACTGCATAAAGCGCCGTGCAAATAGTTCTAGAAAAAGTTTTCTACTTATCATTAAACGTGATTGTGCCATAAAGTTTTATACATAATAAAATATGAAAAGCACCGGATTTAAAAGGAGTTGTCAAAATAAATTTTTCAAACTTGTTTTTTCAAACTAACTGAATGAAAATGAAAATACACTATTTCAATTATTACGTTTACATTTATTATTATCTATAGAGTTACACAAATTCAAACCATTTTGCTTTATAAAATGTTACAGGTCCCTGTGACACAAGTAACTGACGTACGAAGAATATTGGAATGCACCATACTGATATAAGAAACGTGACATTTAATATATGATTTGAATTATCGCCTGTTCATTCTTTACAATAGTTAACATTTACACTGCTGGGTATTCACACGAACAATAGAATAGTTTCGTATACAGTGCAAATTTGATGTCGCAACGGTACAGAAATATTTTAAATTAAACTAAAAGTAAGCATTTATGAAATAATAAAAGGAAATTTGTTACTGTTGATCGATGAATAACGTAGGTGACCTTTATGTATTAATATTGTAAGCTAGATTGTGAAATAGTATGATTTAGCTACTATTTTTCAAAGATTTAAAAAAAGAATGTTTATTCCAAGTGTGGGAAATAAAATATTTCTACAAATTTATTGTGCTATAAAAATTTATCACAATACCATATTTTTATATCGAAGTAGGGCTTGTACTTCCACGTCGACACTGTACTAAGCAATTCTGCATAGCTTCATATTAAATGACTCATTACTTCAGAATGCAGGGCAGGGTTCAAATTCAATTTTAGCCAGCTTTAAACTTTTTCGTAAACTTAATTTTCTGCATCCTATTCGTTAATTGAATCCCTGCTCAACAAAAACTCGGACTTTAAATCATCGCCGATCTTTAATCTCGTCAATTTTTTAACAAAAAATTAAATTGCATTCTTATTTAAAATACTTATAAACTAATCGCAGTCCTCTATCGACCATAAACTAAAATTTACTTTATTTTCCGGGACAACTTCTTTACTTGCCGGATCCCAAGTGAAAATTTCACGTCTTCTATCATCTCCCTTATAAAATTCGTCAGAAGCAAACATGTATTCATTAGAATCAGTATTTTTTATGTACACGTAATCTCCGTTTGGTTCGAACACCCAATTGAACTGGTTGCTATCGATGTTCTTCGGTATCCAGGTGAATACATATCTCTTGTTCTTATCCTCATTGAAGGCGTCGTACAAGTACTCATTGTGGAATTCATTTTTAATGTGATACACGTCACCACTCCGCTCTACAATCCAGTTACCCTGGCCAACTCTTTCACCTTTAGTCGTCCAAGTGAATACGCTGCGTCTATTGGAGTTATAGTCAAATGGATCGGCGGCAGCGTATAGGTATTCATTTCGATCAACATTTCTTATACACACACGTTTTGCAAAAGCTAAATTTTCCACAGATTCAGGCAACTTCCCCATTAGCTCTTCTCCTTCAATGCGGGAATCTTCATCTACAGTAGAATTATCCAAGGCCTCTTTAAGTGCAAAGGCTAAAGTGACTAATGCTTTTCGGTCCGTCTCATTCCTGACTTCCAATCCGCTGAATAGTCCAGAATAAAACCATATACTCTGGGATGCGCTAAACTTATTAGCTGTAAGAACATTAATAAATTGCTCAATGTCTAATCTATCAACTATATCTGCAAAAGCTTCTCGAATGATATTTTCATAGAACGAAGGATATTGCTCATGAATATTTTTAAACATTTCAGATACAGTGTTGAAATTGTTAGATGTTATGGCGTTTATTAACTCGTCTTCTATTCTTTTTGCCACTGCATCAAAAAGTTTATATACTAGTTCAGCTAATTCAGGTATGTATAGGTTTTCATGAACGATATCTTCCACATTCTTGAGTAGCTTAAGTATTTTCAGATAATCGTTGTGACCATTACTTTCCATTTCAAATGCTAATACTCGATATATGAAAAAACATGACCTTTTGTGCCAATTCCACATCGAAACCCCAAACTTTAATATCAAATCAAAATTACCAGCTTGATTGTTGTAGACTTCATGGACTATATAGTTTATATTTTTCTCTAATTCCCTATAAAGTTTGTTAAACTTTAATACAGCACCATCAAAATCGCGACTTTTGATGTCGTCAATCACTTCAGCTCGCAAAAATTTTGGATTTTCTTGTTGAGCTTCATACGTCTGTTTTAAATTATCTACTTTCTGTTGGATATGATCAACTGTTTTCGTTATATTATTTACAAAACTTTCTGGATTATATATCTGGGTTGTTATTATCCTGATGGCATCGTCAAGAGTAGTACGTAAGTGTTGTGATATGGTTTCTAAACCGTTAAGTCTCTCACTAATTTGTAAACCTTTTAATTGATCTTTGATCTTTGCAACATCGTCCTTTATATACAGGACTTTGGATTCTAAAGTCTGAAGTTGCTTTTCTGAACTAGGAGCATTAAATCCCAACTGTTGATTCGATCGACGTTTTCTTATATGAATTTTTTTATTTGAAATGGTATCATTTACTTGTTTTTTTATATTTTCAATAAAGCTATTAATTTTGCAAATTAATGTATCTATTTCTTGAATGAGTACGTTATTTGTATCCGAGTCTTTCGATTTGGTAATGTCTATTGTTGAATTTGATTCGCTGTCAAAACCATTTTTGTTAATACTCGACAAGTTACAATTTAATGGCAAAATAATTTTTTCTAAATTATTTTTGGTATGTACACTTTCACGATAATCGTTCAAGGCTCTAACAACACACAAGTGAATAACTGTCAATATCACAAGTACGGCGACGTTTTTTTCAAACTTCATTTTATAAACTTTAAAGTTGTTTATAACATTCATGGTGTAGCTAAACATTTTTTAAATCATTTTAGAGACACTTATTTTTAAAAATTCACAATCTTAGTTTTCTATAATTTATGATCTGAAAGCAAGCGTTAAGAAATAGATCTGAAAATTTAAAAATTAGGCAATTATTGTAATATGTGTATGTATCGGTTAAAATGTATTTATAAAAAAAATTGTAATTCAGTTACCCAACGTTTTAGTAGTATTTTCGTAAATTATAGAAAAATTTAATAAAATCGGGTTAAGAAAGTTCTATACCATCGAGTGAAGCTAATTTTTTAATACGTATTTTATTCTGTAAAATTTGTATGCAGTGAAAGCTACTATAAAGAGCCGTGCAAATAGTTCTAGAAAGAGTTTTCTACTTATCATTAAACGTGATTGGGTCGTAAAGTCTTATATACATAATAAAGTATGAAAAGCACTGGATTTAAAAGGAATTGTCAAAAAATAAATTTTTCCAACTTGTTTGTTAAAGCTAAATGAAAATTTTCGTTTTTAATTTTAATAAGATTTACAATGTTGGGTATTCACATGAACAGTAGAATAGTTTCGTATACAGTAAGAATTTTGATAAACTTAAAGTAATCATTTATGATATAATAAAAGGAATTTTGTTTACTGTTGATCGATGAATGATGAAGGTGTTCTTTATAAAAGGTGTTCTCTATAAAAAAAGAATGTTTATTCCAAATGTTTGGTGTAAATGATTTACACAAATTTATTATGCTGAAAAAATTTGAAAATTAAAAAAGTCGGAGCTTTGATATTTATGACAATAATTCCCTACTTTCATATCGAAGTAGGGCTCAAGCGCTTCAAAGTCGGCATTGTACTAAGCAGTTCTGATGTTTCATATTAAATGATTCATTACTTCAGAGAGAAGGGTGGGATTCAAACAGAATTTTGCCAGCTTTTAACTTTTTCATAAACTTTAATTTTCTGCGTCGTATTAGTAAATTGAATCCCTGAACAAAAGGGACACGGACATTGAATTATCGCTGATCTTTAATCTCGTCAATTTTTTAACAAAAAATTAAATGACATTTTTATTTAAAATACTTATAAACTAATAATCGCAGAACTCTATCGACCATAAACTATTTTTTACTTTACTTCCCGAGATAATTTCGTTATTTTCAGAATCCCAAGTGAAAATTTCACGTCTACCATGATCTCCCTTATAAAATTCGTCAGAGGCAAACATGTATTCATTAGAATCAGTATTTTTTATGTACACGTAATCTCCTTTTGGTTCGAACACCCAATTGAACTGATTGCTATCGATGTTCTTCGGAGTCCAGGTGAATACATATCTCTTGTTCTTATCCTCATTGAAGGCGTCGTATAAGTACTCATTGTGGAAGTCATTTTTAATGTGATACACGTCACCACTCCGCTCTATAATCCAGTTACCCTGGCCAACTTTTTCACCTTTAGTCGTCCAAGTGAATACACTGCGTCTTTTGGAGTCATATTCAAATGGATCGGCGGCAGCGTATAGGTATTCATTTAGATCAACATTTCTTATACACACACGTTTTGAAAAAGCTAAATTTGTCACAGATTGGGGCAACTGGCCCCTTAGTATTTCTCCTTCAATGCGGGTATTTCGATCTAGAGTACTACTATCCAAGGCCTCTTTAAGTGCCATGGCTAAAGTGACTAATGCTTTTCGGTCGGTATCATTCTTGAATTGCAATGCTCTGAACAGTCCAATATACAGCCATATACTCTGGGATTCGCTAAACTTATGAGCTGTAAGAACATTAACTAATTTCTCAACGTCTATTCCATCAACTATCTCTGCAAAAGATTTTTCAATGATTCTTTCAAAGTAGGGATGATAATCCTCATGAATATTTTTAAACATTTTAGAAGCAGTGATGAAATTATTTGATGTTATCGCGTTTATTAACTCGTCTTCTACTCTTTTTGCCACTGCAACAAAAAGTCTATTTTGAAGTTCACCTACTCTAGGTAGGTTTTTATCAAATATATCGTCCACATTCTTGAGTAGCTTAAGTATTTGTAGGTAATCGTTGTGATTATTACTTTCCATTTCAAAAACTAATGCTTCGTATACGAAAAAACTTGACCTTTTGTGCAAATTAGACATCGAAACCCCGAACTGTAATATCAAATCAAAATTACCAGCTTGATTGTTGTAGACTTCATGGACTATAAAGTTTATATTTTTCTCTACATCAGTAAGGTTTCCAGTAAGCTTTATTGCAGCACCATCAAAATCACGACTTTTGATATAGTCAATCACTTCAGCTCGCAATAATTTTGGATTTTCTTTTTGAGCTTCATATGTCTGTTTTAGATTATCTACTTTCTGTTGGATGTGATCTACTGTTTTCGTTATATTATTTACAAAACTTTCTGGATTATATATCTGGGTGGTTATTATTCTGATGGCATTGTCAAGGGTAGTACGTAAGTTTTGGGATACTGTTTCTAAACCGTCAAGCCTCTCACTAATTTGTAAACCATTTAATTGATTTTTTATCTTTAGCATATCGTGCTTTATATAAAGGAGTTTGGATTCTAAATCCTGAAGTTGCTTTTCTGAACTAGGAGCATTAAATCCCAACTGTTGATTCGATCGACGTTTTCTGGTATGAATTTTTGGATTGGAAATTATCAGTTTTACTTGTTTTGTTATATTTTCAATAAAGTTATTAATTTTGCAAATTAATGTATTTATTTCTGGAATGAGTACGTTATTTGTATCCGAGTCTTTCGATTTTGTAATGTCTATTGTTGAATTTGATTTGCTGTCAAAACCATTTTTGTTAATACTTGACAAGTTACAATTTAATGGCAAAATAATTTTTTCTAAATTAATTTGGGTATGAACACTTTCATGCTCCAATGCTCTAAGAACGCACAAATCAATAACTATTAATGATAATGTTACGATAAAGTTCCGTCTAATATTCATGGTATATAGCTTTTTTTAAATCTTTACAGAAGCAGATATTATCATTTACTATCTTCTTAAATGTCCAAACGAATCTAAAGAATATGGTTGATTATCTGAAAAAAAGAATTAATAAATATGAATTATTGAATGAATGGACTATAAATTATTCTTAATCTTTGTATAATTATTTTCGATATTTTGAAATAAGAGATCAAGATCTTGATAAATCATCTCATTGGTCATTGAAAACCCTTAATACTGTATGATGATTTAAAAGGTGTTGTGGAAACATCTACTAGTACCATGTTACCATCGCAACATTGCGGATGAATTTTTACTTTTTAATTTCTACTTCATATCCAAAGAGAAAATAAACCATTCCAAGGCCAATCTTACGCGCGTCGCATTCGTTAAGCTCTATAAAGCGAAGAAATGATCGTCAACGCGATAAAAGGGGGCTCGCAGTGTCCGGGCGCGCCGATTAGTTGTCGATGGAAGGGTTGACTGACTGTTTCGACGCGCCTGGATCAATCGTCCGCTGATCTCATCGCGCGTTCGTTACCCGCGCCCTCCTTCGCCGCGTTTCCGCTCCCGTCTCCGTTCAATCTCCATTCGTTTCCGTGTCGAGCTTTCAATTCCCCGCGTCCTTTGTCTCGCGACGCGTTGTACTCCATTTTTTCCGGTCCATTGTTCCCCTCCTCTACCCCCTCGATTCCATATTCTCTTCCGGATAGCAGCTTTTCCTCGAGATTTTTATCCACCTACCTCCCCTCGGTCCTGTTCGCGCGAGCTTGCTTCGCCAATACTTTTATTTTTTTACACCGCTGAAAAATTTTTACGAGGGCACGGTTTTAGCCAGAAGTCGGACTTTTAAAAGTTTTGACTTTTACCGTAATTACTTTGGTATTTAATACGTTGATTAATCGTTGGAAAACGATTGAATTAAAAAAATTGTTGGCAATCGTCGAGACTATGAAAATGAACGTGCAAAATTAAAAAGAGGTTTTTTTATTTCGTTATACAAGATATGGAAAGTTAAAAAACTGGATAAGCATTTTTTAAAAATTCAGCAAATTTAATATGGAGTGAGGGCTGCTGAATAAATTACCGCGTAAATACCCTACAAATTTTGCCTCAATTATTACGGGAGATTTCACCGTGAAGTTTTACATGAATTATAAACAATGAAAAGCATCAAGCTTTAATCGCATTTTTTTTAAAGTAAGTTTTTTAATCTTTTTTTGACAAGCTAAAAGAACATTTGGAATGCATTTATTCTTGCATAACTAGTCTTATCTTATAATTACCACGAGATATTTAATAGTGTAATCTTCTATATAGATATTCAAAAATTACCTGTGTCTTTTTTGCTATTATCTGTAGAACTGCACAAATTCTAATCCATTTTGCTATCCGAACTGTCACAAAAGCCTCTGACACAAGTAACTGACGTGCGAAGAGTATTTAAAGTTTCACTCCACTTGATACCAATAACATGTTAGTTAATGTATAATTTGAATTAATTTATTCTTTGTTAATGTATCATTTCCGTTGAGATCTTGTTTGTGAAAAGATATTACTACACTATTGTCGTCATTCTTTAAACAGCTGACATTGAAAGTGCAAACTACTGGATATTTACAAGAAAAAAATTTTAATTTGAATATAACAGCTTTTATAACGCACGAATTCATTATGATATCGCAACTGAAGCAAAATTGTTTAAACATACCGGTTTTTTTATTTACATCATCGAATGAAAGATTACTAAAGACAAATATGTAAAATTCAAATTATTGTGAAATTTCACTTATTTAACTTCAGAAGATAGATATAGAGTTTTATTCTATTTTCTTATGTAAAAAATTACAAGATATAGTAGTGCATTCCTCGTGCGCATTGAAGTAAATACTAAAATTGACCCATTGCATTGAAGCTCCGTTGAAGCTCCGAGGAGGTAATCGATCGATCCGTACTTTTGAGCGAGCGAGCGCTTTTCCATAAAGCCTCCCGCGCCCACTCTCCTTATCCACTCGCGCTGTGCATTGTGCTCTTCCCTTTTCGCTTGACTCCGATACATTTTGTCGCGGTTACATAAAAACATCAACGATGTACTACTTTTCCTTTTATTACACGTTTATCGGTGTCCCGAATTTTTTCCTAATCTGGAAGGAACATTTCGTTTATTATAAAACTTTAGTAAAAGAATCTTTTCCAATTGATTCTTCAAATTGTCTTTGTTTTCTCAATGGTCTTTAACACATTGCATTGTTAATAAATTATATTGTATTTATAAATTGTTTTGGCTTCTTCGGTAATTGCGTAGGTGCTTATGTTTGTGTGAGTACGTATAGGCGATGAAAGTGCTTTTCGAATCATATTCACTTGCATTTAATAAATTATTATTTTACCGCTAAATGAACGCCTTATATATCTATAGAAAATTTACATGCATACATAAAGTCTTATAATCAAACTGTAGAAATTCAACAATTTATTTTTTACTTATAGTACTAGGAACTGTAACTAAAATATTTAATATTCGTTTTTGTAAATCATTGGACGTATCACTTTATTCAATCTTAGTCCTAGGTATAAACAAGACACGGACTTTTAATTGTCAGCAGAATTTCTGATCATGATTATTATGTGGTTGGTCAAATCTCGGCACCTTTTCCATTTTTTAAATGATCTTTCAATCACATTTATAAAAACAACCTACCATTTCCGATCAGCTTCATTCATCATAATAACACTCTTCTATCATCCACAAGCCACCCTTGGGTTTATTTCTTTCCATCGACGTATAAACATGTCGTCTATCTGCGTCGTATGAGTTCTCTGAAGCAAACAGGTACTCATTGTATAAAGTGTTTTTTATGTACACATTGTTTCCACTCGGCTCAAAAGTCCAGGTGAACAGCTCCAAATTATTACTGGTATTTGGATTTAAGGTGAAGACTTTTCTCCAATTATTATTATCATACTCATTAACGGAAACAAACAAAGACTCGTTAACGTGGAGAATGTTTCTGATGAAATATTTATTTTCGTCCACTTTCTTATCAACGGACCATACACCCTGAGTAACTTCGTCACCTGGAATCCAAGCGAATACCCTTCGATTATTCTCCGATTTAAAAAAATCGTTAGCAGCATATATGTATTCGTTAGATTCAGTATTTTTTATACATACTGAAAATGGAAATGCTAGATTTAACACTGATCTAGGCAAAGCATTTCTTAATTTCCTTACTTCATTGAATGTATCAGAATCTAGTGCATTATTCATTAGATTTTTCACCCCAAAGGCTATGGTGACTACTGCGGTTTGATCTAAATTATTGGTTTTTTTCAATTCGTCGAATGCAACTGAATACACCAAAATTCTCTGCGATGGGTACTTATAGGTCTCAAAGAAAGTAACTAATTTCTCAATATCCGTTTGATGAACAATGTCACTTAAAGCTTCTTTAATAACAGCGTTAAAGGAATTGGTATATCTCGTATAAATTTTTTCAAATATTTTAGATATCCTCTGGTAATTATTAGTGGTTACTGCGTTTACTATCTCGCTTGCTATTTTTTCCTTAACTATACCGTGTAATTTCCTTTTAAGCTCTAGTGCATCATCAGACGTTTGAGATGTAGGCTCAAATGTAGGATCAATAATTTTGTTATTCAAACCGTCAATTAGCTTAAGTAGTTTCATGTACTTGTTGTGCCCGTTACTTTCCATTTCGAAAGTTAGTGCTTGATAGACTGCTACACTTGTTGTTATGTTCATATCTTTATTATCCCCGAACAGTAATATCAAATCAGAATTACCTGCTTGGTTATCGTAAACTTCGTGAACTATAAGGTTTATATTTTTCTGTAACCCACCAGTAAGGTTGCGAAGTTTTTCTACAGCACCAGCAAAGTCGCGACCCTTGATGTCTTCGATGATTTTAGATCGTAACAATTTTGGTTCTTCTAGTTCTAGTTTTTCATTAAAATGCTTTTGTAGTTTCTGTAGTTGCTGTTTTACATCATTCACACTTGCCGTCAAATTATTTACAAAATTTTCCAAGTTGTTCATCTGGGCGATAGTTTTTTTATTTGAATCGTCAAAAAACTTTTGCAAATTTTCGGTAGCTGCTTCTAAACTACCTAGTCTTTCTGAGGTCTCACTATTTTTTGTTGTATTTTTCATTGTCTCTATTACTGTCAGCATACTTTTTAGTTTAAATTCTAAACTCTTAAGTTTATCTTCGGAACTGGGACGATTAAATCCAGTCGATGGATTCGATCGTCGATTTTTAATATTTATTTCTGCGTTTGAAATTATCTGTTTTATACAATTCGTTATACTTTGAATGTGACTTGTCAATGTATCTATTTCTTGATGGAGTTCATCAATTGAATCAATTTCTCTTGATCTTCTCGTTACCATTACTGGATTTCGTTTCGTGTCAGAAAATATTGCATTTGCACTTGGAGACTTAAATCTTAGCGGCAAAGCAATTTTTTGTAAATTAATCGGTGAATATTTACTTTCATATCCATCTTGGGCTATTATGAAAGACGATTGAATAGCTATTAATGTTATTTTCACGATGAAGTTCCTTCTAATGTTCATGGTATATAAGGATGCAAGTTCGTAATCTTCTTAGTTTTATTTTTTCCAAATGATTTGCTTCGTATGGCTATTATCTGAAATAAAGTATTTATAAAAGAATTTATAAAAATAATTTATTTATAAAAGAAAATACAAACAAATGTTTGTATCAGGTTATTATTTCGCGATTTAGAAATATATTGAAAATGTAGGTAATTCCACTTTTTACGTTTTATAATATTTTTCTCACTTGGGTATAGGTGTTCAAAAATGTATTATACACCACTACAATTACCTATTCATTTACTATTATCGGCGCAATGATGCAAAGTCTAATCCATTTGGTTCTAAGAACTATTATAAGAGAACCATTGTAAGACCCAGCTGAATTGCGTAGACTACTTAAAGGCACACTCCCACTAGTTATCAAAAAAACAGATTATTTAATAAGTGATACGAATAAATTTATTAGATTCATTGTTTTCACATCCGTTGAGAACTTTCTTGCGAAATGGCATTATTACTCTGCCTCATTGATTGTTAAAAGCATCTTATCTGATAAATTCTGTGAATAATTTAAGTATGATCTGTTGACTTACTTCTGTTGAAATCTTAATGTGAAATTACGTTACTAACTTCGCCTTTTTTCGAAATAATTAGTTAATATTGATACTGCAAAGAAACAGATGGGTATAATTTGAATATTTGCATGAAAAAATTTTTAAGCATACATTAAAACTAATTTCGGATTTTCGGAAGGTTCGAATTTAAAATGAATAATTTTATAAGTGACCATAGAAATTTTTTGCGAAATAATTTGATTTGCAATTTAAGATTTCATAATTTTGTTAATGCTCGAAAATATTTTTTCCACTTTCTCTTGCTATAATTATATTTCATAGATAACATTCAATTATACTTTAATCATTTTTAAGAATTAATCATTATGTGCGTAGAGTATTTTTAAAAGTGTCATTACACACTTCGCTGATTATCCAAAATATGTTATCTATAATGAATGATGTTATTCTTTCTATTGTTAGATTCCATTACTCCTTTTCTTGTCATGCTTAGTATCAATATTGATGGAGTGAAGAAATTGCCGATTGTTTCCATCAACGAAAAATGTTTAGTTACATTTGAATAGTTAGATAAATCGTGAATTTTGACCTCCTGTGCGTAAGTCAAATAGGAATTTCATGTACTTAGAATGAGTTAACGTAATAATACTACGAACTTCTTATCATTTAGCCAGTCATAAAATCGTCTTGTGAAGACACCCATAAATTAAATTTAAGAATTACATGTTCTTATTAATTTAGTACTTTCGCTAGTATAGTTTTCTAAATGAGTGTTTGTCATTAATCTCGTAATAATCTATAGACAATATTCGGACACTACAAAAGACCTAATGACCTTATGACACCATGTTAATGTCATAATCTAACGATATAGATCGACATGGAAGTTTAGAGACAGACCCCTTGATAGCGGAGCAACATCAACGGACTCAATACGTCCCCACCCACTGTAAGAGAGAAGGCGCAGAATAGGTCTGGAATATAAGAAACAAAGGGAGCAGAGGAGCAAAGGAAAGACGTCGCGAAGATGTCTAAAAATTATGTAAAAACTAAGTTCGAAGTCGCAGCATCGCGAAGAGTAACGAGAGCAGTCAAGAGGTCTGTCCTACAAAAACAGCGGAAGTGGTTCTTTTATTTGAATCTTTGCACCTGAGGTATTATCGATTCACAGACTTTTTGCCTTCAAACGAGGCACATTGAAGAGACCCGTGAACATTTCGTTCTCGTCTGACTTAAATATGCCGGGACGAACTTTATCTCCCTTCGTCTGTATTTTTCATTTGTAAAGTAAGGGACTTCCCGGGAAATGATGCCGATTAATGTATAAGGATGCGAGTCGAGTTTCTGGGCCTCCGCTGGTGAATTATATAGCACTGTCCTTGAATAAATGAAAGGGAAATTCGAGTATGCAAGTTGAATTTCCAATTTTTCCGAGTAAATTTTTACTGTCCTGGTGAATAATGAAGAGTGGGTTTTGTTTTTTTCAAACGATCAAAGTCTTTACTCGTTAAACAAGGCAATAATTCCGACTTCTTTGGAATATTTAAAAAGTGAATAATCAAAAAGTCAAATTTAAATTGGATTTTCTCCGGAGAGGGTTTGTGCAGAAAACTGCGTAGGAAATAGAGGCTTCCTTGACTCGGTCTCCACGTTACAGCTATGTAAAAAAAGGATTCTTTATGGTCGCTAGTAGGGTCTGACAACCGACGGTAACAATTGTCCGCTCCAGGTAAACCTCTACATGCGGCCGTCAGTTGAAACTTTATTATACGGTTAGTTCGCAACGTGACCTTTCCACGAAGAACGGAGACTATTTCGTTTTTAAAAAATTATCATAAATGTAACTGAAATTCATGTGGATATAATTCATCCAAGCTTACATAAAAGAAATTAAATATATTAAAGCGACATTGAACTTCCGACCAATTACACTCAATTCGTTTATCTCGCGAGTTTCTCCAATAAACCGCGAGGTCCTTGAATCGCGCGAATTCCACCCGCCGACACCCGAGAAAAATTTGCCCGCGCGCTTCTTTTTCTCGTATCGCCGAACAAAAGAAAACGAGTAAAGAATGACGTACATCTTGTAAAAATGAAAAAGTGTACTCCGCCGTAGAAAAAGGAAAGGCGAGATTCCGAGAGATCCGCGGCGGCGCTGAAGTCCGTGCGCGTGTCTCGTCGTCGCACGTAGTTTCTTCCGAGCGAGATTGCGAGTGCCCGCGGGCGCACGTATTCCCGCTTGATTCCCGCCACTTGGACGTCCATTGAGCCGCGCGGCTTACATTATGCATGTGTATGCGGAAGCCCGATGCCGGGGAGCGCGCCGATCCAGCGCGATACACACAATCGCGACTACAGCTCTCGCGGGCCGAGGGAGACTTCCGCGGGAATGTACCTCTTTGCCGCTTGCGGCCTGCGTTAACATGGGATTATCGACTGGTGATCGAGTTGTTCTAGAGTTATTATAGAACGTTAACAAATTTTGGTACGAAAATTCGTGTTCGTGTGCGGTGAATATGCACAAACCCTACTGTCGGGTACGCGCCCACCCATTTGACCCTTAATTCCCTTTGACCTTAGTTTTACGGTTCTTGCTCCCGGAGGGAAAAGACGACCCAGCGACGAAACTCATCAGTACGAGAGCGACAGTAGTCGAGCGCAGATGAGTAGATCACGAAGTAAAACATTCCATTAAATCCTATTGAGATTCATTCGTATTTGTAACTTTAATCATGTACCGATCACAGTATATTTTTATGATTATTTTTATCACAGTATATTCCTGATTTAATATAAAACTATTTCAACAAATTTATCTTTTAATATTAAAAAAATAAAAACAGAAATATTTTAGCTGTCGCAGTACTAATATAGAGCGACTAATGACGAATAGGTAATTCTGTTAATTTTCCAAAGATAATAACAGTTTATTAACGTGAAAGATAATGCATAAATATTGTTAGCATTGAAAACATTACTTTTAGTTCAACAAAACAAGCAAAATAAATTAGAGGCTTTTTTTTTAAATTACAGTAAATATCCTTTGTAATAATTTAGCTCTTTATTTCAATCATCTTTAAAAGGCTATATAAATTACCTTTATATAAGCTATAAAAGTATGCACTCTTCTTTGAAGTTTTCTGTGATGTTACGGCGAGATTCGTCTGATGATTACCTGACGTTGCTGTTTCAATTATGAAGGCATCTTTGCTTGCTAAGTAAAAGGAAATAAATATAGAACGATGTATTTGCCGTAAAATAAAAAATTATAAAAATGTTTTCTACTTCAATTCATATACTCAATTAGGAAAATTTAACTCTAAAAGGCGTATAGCTAAGTGCTGTGAAAGCTACACACTCGCTCAACTAATTATTAAATATATGTAATTACTTCCGCTCTACATAAAAATTTAAATAAATCAAAAGATAATAAATGGAAAAAAGACGGACGCCCATGCACAAAGCGGTGCATTCATACGGTGAATTACTTTTCCACCCGCGCAAAAAGAAAATCTGATTCGCAATGTTTCTCTTCCATCCGCAGCCCCTAAATTTCAGCATCTAAATCGCCAAAGTGCCGCGCACAAATCGGGCCGCGCGAAAATCCAGGTCGACGCGGGGCAAAATAAACGGCAGTTTTGTTAGAAAAGCAGAATAAATAAGTAACGCGGAATGTCAATAGCGAGGCCCGTCTCAATGGTTAGTGACGTTTAAAGCCCGGCGTCGCGCACGTCGGCGCGCTTTAATCAAGCCTGCCCGCGCGCAAATCCCCATCCGCGCCCGAGCAACTGCGCCGGCAACTTTTTACCCCGGAGCTTCGATTCCAACGGTTTTTATTACGACGGAGGGCCGAAAGCTTTTTAATATTCATGCTTTTTTTATGCCTTCGAAACTACCGATTCTGCGCGTTTATTTAAGACACATACTTATTTCATTTTCGCGGGGCCTCACATCCGTTAATTTGGGATTTTCGAGGAATACGTGGAAATGTTGAAAGAGAAGCCTTTTTTGCTTTATTTGAATTACGAGAACGATTTGTGAAGTTTCTAGAGCAGAATTCGTGTGTACATTTATTATACGTTATTAACGCGTTATGCTTCGGTGATTTTATAAGTCTTGGTATAACGAAAAGTTATTCCATACTAAATTAATAAACCATCTGTATTCTTTTATTATGTAAATTACCGACGCGGTTGAGTTGATATATAAAATTATTCAGTTAAAAATTTATTCTATTATCTGATATGCAACATAGTAGTACACCTCTGTAGAAGGGACAGCTATCAAAGGGACTCAAACTTTTTTCAAAATAAAAAAAAGAATTCGAAAATGTCTAAAATTCTTCATATTATAACGTACATCATTCGGTATCGTTAAAAAAGCATGAGTTATTTTAAAACTTTAAGTATTTAGTGTTATCGTGAACAGTAAATTATGTAAAGCGATATAAATGCAGTCTTAATGCTCGTTTACCACTAGTACCCAATTAAAATTTCAATAGTAAAATAGATGCATACCCAATTTGTTCTCTTAACTGCATACACAATATTATTACATGTTACTCTAGAGCGTAAAGGGAGGGCAAAGCGAATTTGCGTAGATTAATAGACCTGCACATAGACTGGTGGGAGACTCAAAAGCAATTGCAGGGTTAACATTCACAGTTCTATTAATTTACAGCTACCTATGGTGCAAGTAAGATACAGCTAAATCGAGTTAGAACAACGGCGGCTATTCTTAAAAAGAAGTAGAGAGTTAATAATTTAAACATTATTTTCATTTGCGACTTAAGTAGTACTCGCATTTTACCTTAATATTAAATAAAAACATTGAAGCGTCGCACTGGTCTCTTTGATGTGACGCATTTAAAAAGTGCGCCGAGCAACTTTTATCTTGTCCGTCCCTTGATTTCACACTCGTTTTACGACTTCAAAGAAAATCATGCTT
Organism: Eurytoma adleriae; assembly: GCA_900480045.1. Lineage (NCBI taxonomy): Eukaryota > Metazoa > Arthropoda > Insecta > Hymenoptera > Eurytomidae > Eurytoma > Eurytoma adleriae. Next base: position 98,161 of record UXGC01000382.1, read on the forward strand.
TTAACTATTTCCCTCTGCTTTATTTTTCATTTTCGCGTAACTCTATTTTATTTGCAAACAAGCAAAGGATTCAGCAAATGCAATTATTTAATCAAGTTTTTGTACATCATTTATTTATGTATAGATGCATAAAAAATTGTTTGCTTTTAAATTCGCTTATTTGAATATTTCTGCGTAAATGATAAGCGGTATGGAATATGTTGCGCAAAAAATCTAGTACATTTCACGTAAGTACCTTTTGTAAGTCTGCTTTAATTTCCGTTCAAAGAATTTCGCCTAGTTACTTGAAAATTTACGCAGAAACGTTCGAAGAAAATTCAAAATATTTTTCTTATAATCAACAGTAAATAAATTTACAAGTCGCCTGAAGCGAGCAATTAGCGCGCGACGTCGAAAGGCACCTGCCAAGCCGGGTGAAGATAACAATTCGCATTTGTCAGTAAATTCTAGCATACTCCATCGGGCGACGTCCCGGCAAATCGGCGCAATAAAAAGCGAACGGGAAACAGTTTACATGGAAAATTTAAATCCCCGGCACTCGAGCCCCTGCAATTTTCCCCGTCTTCTCCCTTTCGGCGGCGCTTCGCGAGTCTCTTTTATTTTCCTGCCGGGCCGCCTGCCTACACGCCGGGAGACAAAGCAAAGCGGGTCGAGATAGGAAGTGGAGAAAAAATGGGGGGGTGGGGGCGCAAAAAAAGTGCCTGCCTACTACCCCTTTCCATAATATGGAAATGCACCGTCGCTTATGATTATTCATCTCGGCTCGCTACACCTTATACGTGTATTTTCGACGATCCAATTTGTGTCGGAATTTCGAGCCGCGTGTACCCCGCAGATTCGTAATTATTATCAGAGCTGTTTCACTAGATGAACACGCGGAATTAATAATTTGCAAGAAACGCAATTGTGCATATTCACAAAATTGAAGGGATAACATTCTATTTTAAATAAATATTGCTCTATGATAAGAGCTAAACAAATTTAAAGTCATTTAAAGTAATTTTCACAGAATTTCTAGTGTAATCATTTATAAAATTTCGGCACTGTAAGCTGTCAATCAAATTACTTTTGAAAATTCGCATAAAATTACACTATAATTAATATCGAATTAACGACATCGACGTATGGACATATTTGGAAATTTCAAACTTCAACCGTATTAATGTCGCCCGGTCAATTCGTTTATTTACGGCGAGTGAGTTCGCTTTAATGTGATTGGAGCGCGTTACGCGGGAAATGTTCACTATTAACACTTTTTGAAAAATTATTTTACGATAAATTTTATGTTAATTTAATCTTTAGTATCAAAGTACCGATTTAATTTTTAGTACATTAACATTTATGATTTCACGCAGGATTTATTAAAAGCAATAATCGTTTATATTCACTTTTCGTTCATCGCACTGATTTTCGTTATCGCTTTTTTAATTTAAATAGTTTGTAGCTTAACGTCGCGTTGAGAGATAACCCAGATGTCCTTAATAGCGGTTTGGATATTAATTTGCGTATCTAGTCGGGGTCGAACCAGGCTGGCCTCTTGCACCCTGCTACATCTAGAACGTGGGATTTGAGCCACCTGGGAACGCTGATGTGCTACTAAAAAACCAAGCGAATGTGCACGCTGCTGACATTAAAGATGCAGCGCCGCTTCATTGCCTCTGCTAATGGAACGGCGACAAGTTTGAAGCACTCGTGTAAGTCGCCCAAAAGATATTCTGAGCTAATCGCGTCATGGATATGTTACGAGATCAATTAAGTCGGTAAAAATACTTAAATCATTTGTAGATCGAGTTAGGGATCGAGGTTAATATTCCAGATAAATCTAACCTGACTCCACTGTTTCACTTGTTAAATCACAGATCCGAAGTTGCTATCAGTGACCGTTTGTTCAGGAGTATACCGTTTGACCAGAGTGAATTCTATTACCGGATTTTTGGGATAATAATGAGGAATCGCGTGGAGATCGCCCGGTACACCCTCCACATATATTTCCTTCGAAAGTTAAAACGTTACGCCCTCTCATTAGCACGGAAGCAGCGTAATGATCCCGATGAAAAAGAAAAGCTACGGCGCGACGCAGCAGTTACGCAACGGCACCTCCGCAACGAGGAAACAATGCCCCGGCTTCCTTTTGTCGGCGCAAAGGGGTGGAGGGTACGTACAGGGGCGCGAGTCGGCCTGCGCAATATTCACGCGGAAAAAAGAATCTTGGCGAAAAGTGTAGGCACGCCCGCGGGAGGCGAGGCTGTTATCATAAATTTGCATGCCGATGCTCGCGGGATTTTCGGGTTGAACGTCACTTGCCGGGGAGTGGGCGAGCTCGGGAAGCGGCTGCAAATGAAGCGATATCGGCGCCCGGTGTTATTTTATCGGATTTTATTTTCGAAGAAATTACGTGAAATCGAAGTGACTAGATGCCTAGACTCGAATATTCCGGAAAAAAGTAAATTCTCTAAACCTTCTGTATGGTTGGAGTTTGGACAAAATTGCATTTATATTATCTAGAATATAAATAAACCACGAGGCGTGTTAAAGGGAAGAAATTTTGCTGGATTAATTATATGTAGCAATAAAAATATTTTATATTTTCAAAATCTGACTTAATTATTTGAATTTTCGAATAATTAATTAAATCACCGATTTAAAAAAATGCAGTATTTGAATTGATAGCATATAAATCAAGTTAGCTAATATGTACACGACATCTCAATTAATATTCAAATGAAACGCAGATTCATCACTGACTTTTAGAGATGATGATCGGCTAACGACTCAACGAGTCTGTAGGATGATTGATACTTAATTAAAACTATCGAGTTCAAAGAATCTGATTAAAGTTAAATTATACGTCGTTGATGATTAAATATTAAAGTAGAAGAATTAAAAAAAGGTAAAATCAATTATAAGCACACTTCCAATTTCTTTTATTTTTATAATATTATAATAATTCGTGATACATATTTACATACGTATACATGTTGTTTGCGACACGCAAACGGTCTTAAAAAAATAAAGGTCCACTCAACCTCAACAAAGAGTTAAAAAGAAAAAAAAAACAGCGCTACACTCCCCGTTCGAGCAGTCCATCGCGAAATCGAGTTTTCTTTGAACCGGCGCGCAGCAACTGGGCAAAACGGTATTTTATACGGGGAGAAAAGGGAGGGTCGCGCAAAACGTCGCTCGCAACTCGTTCGCAGTCGCTCGGATGAGCATTCGAATATATCCCCAATCGCTCGTCCATGCACAGCCCGCAGTGCGCGCTCGGCAAAAGAGGCGCACGGCGGCGAAGAGGCTGAGCGCGGATTGTTTCCGCGGAGAAACTGCCGAGCGCGGCGGAAAGTTTCGATTTTTCTCCCCCCCTTGTCGCCTCCCCCTAGGCTCTCGCCTTTATGGAGCGATATAATTATAAACCCCCCCGCGCATATTGCCAACTTGACCTATTGAGCGCGCGGGTTCAAGTAGGTCAGCCGCGGATTATTATTTCTGCCATTGCCGCGATTTATTTGCGGATAATAGATAACTTTTTTTCGACGGAGCACCCAGTTCGTTGTACCGGGGGAGGGGGGGGGGCGAACGCCGCGGGGGGTGACGTTCGCACCGAAGAGAAAACCTTGTTAAAAGGGTATTAGGGTTAACCTACTTTTCTTTATTTTTACACTTGCCCTAGACGGCGCTGGAGAATTATTTATACCTTGTGCTATATTGATGAATTGCCGGCGAAAATTTGTTTCTAATTAATTGGTTTAGATTGGCGGAGACGGCAGATATTTCAACGGTTTTAATTATAGGCGTCTCGGGCTTTTTGTGGTTCTTTAAAAGAATAGTTAACAAATAAAACATTAATTGCTTCGGTAATGAAAATAAATTATAAATTTCAGGTATTAGTCGCAAAAAAGAGCAGCGTATGTCGACAAATTTTTTTCGTCGCAGTGACGGATAAATAATAAAATTTTACATTTACTGATATAAAACAGTATTTGTTACAATAAATGATTGATTTTTGTTTATAGCTAAAAAGCTTATTCTATACACCTCTTCGATAGAAGCGATCGATGAAACTACCTTTTTTCAATTAAAAACATTTCGAGTTTATTTTATACTTTTTTCTTGCACATAAATTTACCGTATCAACTTCAACTAAAAAATTTGTGAACTATAAAACTTTGAGAATAAATAACAGGATCCTGTTGTTAAAAAGTTATAACTGTATTTCTATATAAAAGTAATTAGAAAAAAGAATCTAGTGTAAAAATACGTTTTATTAAAGAAATATAGTAGTTTGACTATTATTTGCTGTTGTCATTCAAACTAGCTTCAAGATTGAATAATGAACGCGATCGTTCCGCTCGAGGAACTTTTCTGCGATATCGTCACTTCATTCGTGATGAATGCAATCAAAGCGGCGTGAATATTTCGATGCTCGAAGTTCAGTTAATTAGACTGAAAGGTTTATCAGAAAACATTTCTGCATTCAAAAAAAGTTATTTAATAAGTTAGGTCGATGACGATCACATCGTTAAACATTATATTTTTTAAAATATTTCACATAGTTATATACAAACACTTATTTATTAGACAAATCAGTCACATAATACATTTAAAGTCATTATCATTCAAGTATTTAAACAATTATTCTGCTTGAAAGAAAAATAATATACTACATAAATTACTACACTGAAGTAAATCTACACTGTTAGAAAATTGTTATTGAACAGTTTTTAACATTGGAGAAACGTTTACTGTCTTAGAGCGATGTATCCTTGGAAAAATATTGATCGCAATATTTTTGCAGATCTTTCGCTCGGTCAATGGAAGATTTTTCAAGTTCTTCTTTACAACTATAAACAATTGGCAAAAATTTCCTGTTTAATAGTTGGTAAATATTTTTTTCAGAAATCCATAAGAACTTGGGAACATAATATCTCTGTAAATAAAAATATTGTAATATTTTTAGAAAAAAGAATTTAAAGTGTGATAAATAAAAAGAAGCAACTGTCTTGAAGAAATTGCTCACGGTAATGCATTTTGCTTCAGGATTACATTCCACTGCTTTGAGAAAGTATATTAACGCATTTGATACATCATTCTTTCTCTTCCAATAAGTCAGCGCTATATCTAACATAAGCTGTTGAATTTGGTCTTTAGGAATAGCCTTGTATTTGTCTAACATTTCATGAAGATGAGTAATAATGTCATATGAGCGATCAAGTTCCATGGTGCATTCTAAATATTGTTTTTCTGCAGCAATATTGTTTTGGCTACATGCTTCTTTAAAAAATTTTGCTGCTTCCTGAAAAGTACATTTTTTTGTTTAAATATTCCAGTAAAGAAAAAAGAATGCGGATTTTAGGTACTTATATTTTTACCTCATAATCCTTCAGATACGTATAATATATACCGCGATAGTGCAAATACATGCTACGCTTAGGCTCGATGGCCTCTGCTTTATCCAAGCATGCTTTTGCTTTATCCAAATTTCTTAGGCGCATAAACCCCAATGCCAATCTCAGTAAAATAGTAGGACGTATAATAGGATTTTGTTGGAAAATCATATTATAAATTTTCTCAGCATCCTTGAACCTTTTCATTTCCCGATATACGTGAGCTACGAAAATCCCATAGGTAGGATTCGGTACTGTATTGTAAGCCTTCAAGAAGCTGGCTACCTCCTCTTCACTAGGCTCCGACCAGAATTGAGAGTCTCTTCGTTTTCGCCTCAAAGTTTTTCCCAAAACATAGTACCAAACTTCACAGTTTGGATTATCTTTGATGGCATTGCGAATAAAATGCTCGCATTCAAATACTGGTATGAGATTGCACACCCACCAGCAGATGCCTCTACAAGCAAGTAAGGTACTGGTCTCCTTACTAGTCAATTGCCAATCTTGCTTTATTTCAAGGACACTTTCATTCAGCTCATTTGTCAAATTTAACTCTTTGAAAATAAAGATCTTCGTAGATTGCAGTATAAAGCGTACAACATCAAAGGATACTTCTGAATGATTACTGAAATTTCAATAACAGAGATTTATTTTAAAATAAAGTTAAACTGATATAGTGTTTATAAAACTAAACAATAATCCATTAAATAAGTAACCATTTTTCAAAACCCTTTAATCTAATATCACACTTTTTCAATTCGTTTAGAATTTCTGTTGAGTCGCTTTTAGCTTTAGTGTTTACATAGGCTAACATAATATGTTTCATTAAATAAATAAGATCCTCCACGTCGTCAAGTGGAGTATATTCGTTGAAGTCATTTTGATCTTGGTTATCAATTGTGTAATCTGTTGTATCACCCATTAATTTTTTATTGACAATTTCCATAGCCCATGTGAAGGGACATTCTAATTTTTGTAAGTTCATCTCACTGATTCCACAGGGCAGATTTTTATTTTCGTTGGACATATTATAAACAATACGGTTATAAAAAGCTGCAAACGAGACATTAAATTTAAAAATATTTTTATATAATCATTACAATTATAATATTGGATTTCTAAGTCTTACACTATAGTGGCCCAATTCAAATTCGCCTAAGTGCGCCTACCGTTATAATACTTTAGAATAAAACTTTTCGTTATTTAGGTTATGATCATCATCAAAACACGCCTTCTATAAACTTGAACTTCAACGCTGGGTATGGAAGTTGACTACATTCGGGCTTAACAAACATAAAGAAAGAGTTAAAACGCATTACTTCATCTCACATATCTGTGTTTGCGTGTACCGACTGATCAATCACGTGCATTTGCCAAGTCGTTGAAAAGCGAGTACTAGCCGCGGTCTTCTCACCTCCTATTATGTCTGATCGTATAGTGCTTACCAGTTTTCTTACATACTCGGATAAAACAACGCGTGTATCTCAGTTTTGACCTGCACTAGTCACATGTCTCCCAGTCTATGCAATGATTTTACTGCTAATACCTTGAAACACTCGTGCTGCGAGGACGACGGTAGCGTCATTGATAGCACGGAACTGTATGTCTGTATCTATACATGCATATAATATACAGATATATTGTTTACATTGAACTATCAAGAACTTACGAATTTCGCCACCGTCACGTGGTCAAACACAAGTATCCTATACTTTGTGCCAGAGTACTGTCGTAGTAATGTAGTATTTTCTTTTTCGTTTTCGTGGCTATAACGCACGCGCCTGAGTAGCTTCGCTCGTGATTTGGTACAGTCAAGTAAGGCGGGGAATCCCCTTCTTCATTCTCGCTGTCTCGCTCGTTTAATACACATATACACTTCTCTCGATCTCTTTCTCTATCAAAGCACGCGACTGTATGTAAAAAAAAAAATAATGCAAGATCGTATTGAATAAAGTTGCCATTCCATGATCGCTTTATTTTCTACGTCATCCGCGTCAAACGAGAGCGTGAATTTGAATTTTGTATGCGAATAAATTACGTCATTTACGCGTGCGCACGGCTTAATGCTAATATTCACCTTATATATTCAGCATTCTTTTTACTGACAAGAAAAACGCTACTGCGATGTTGCTGGCTCTTTATGCAAATACGAATTTTAGATTTCGATGTTGTTTTTTACTCTAACATCGAAAATGTAACATTCAGTTCAACATGAGATTCGTAAATTATCGTTAAGCTTTCCCATGTTGTAAATTTATGTTTTTGTCGCTAATTCGAATAAACATGTCATTCAATTTTAAAAATTTATTGCTACATTTTTTGTTTGAAACTTGACGAGATCTAAGTTTCAATTAAAGAATTTACAAAAGAAGGACCAGTCGCTACTCTTCAGTGAAATAAAGATGAGAAAAGATATAGAAGAATTAGAGAATAGTACAAAATATGAAACTTTTAGAATAATAATATGATTAAATCTAAATTTTAGAATGAGCAATTGTCGGTGACTGATACGGCAATTTCTTATTTAGGAAATTAAGTCGGGGATTTCACAGAACAGGGAAGTAAATTATATGAAAAACCAAGAATATCATTGAATTTTATTTTATTTAATCGGTAGTTGTATAAATCATAACAAACAAAATGAACTGTAAATATAAAGTTTCCTCTTTCAATTTTTATTTCCATAAATTGATTGACTTTGTAATAACAAAACTGTTTCATGAAATTGTTGTAATCAATTTCATTAACAACTTTCTACCTCCCATAAACTATCACCTGTTTTAACCCCCGTTGTCCAAGTAAATACATAACGCCTGTCTTCGCTATACTTCACCCCATCATCAGCAATTAAGTATTCATTGTAATACGCACTTTTTATGTACATATTGTCTCCATTAGGCTCAAATATCCAATAAAACTGATCATCAACGGGACCTGGAACCCACGTGAAAACTCTTCTCCTGTAACCGCTATAATTGAAGTCACTGACGGCAGTATACAAGTACTCGTTAAAAAGAGAATTTTTTATTAAATATTTATCTTTAACTCGCTCTACAAACCATAAACCGTTATTAACCCGATTTCCCGGAACCCAAGAAAATATTTGGCGCCTAGCACTGTCATATTTATAGCCATCTGTAGCAGCGTACATGTATTCATTGTTCTTAATGTTTCTGAAACATAAGCGACTAGAAAACGCCAGAACTCTGACAGATTTCGGCAAAGCATTTTCCAATTTATTTCCTTCGATGTAAGCTTCAGAGTCTACCCCACTGTCCAATGCTTTTTTAAGCCCAAAAGCTAAAGTGACTACTGAGATTTCATCTAATTTTCTTTTCTCCTTGAACTCGTTAAACAACGCCGAATATACAAAAACGCTCGGCGCTTGGTATACGTTATCTACAAAGAACAAAATCAAATTTTGCGCGTTTATTTTCTCAAATGTTTGTTTTATAGCTTTTCTTAATACTTCGTTAAGCAATACAGGATAATTCATATACATTTTGTTACTTAATTCTGCAACTTCCTTATAATTTTCAGCCGGCAATGCCTCTATTAATTTGAAGAATATAATTTCACTCACAGCACTGTGTAAAGTATTTTTCAGATCTTCCGCTTCCTTTCGTTCATTAGCAGGTGCTGAATCCTTATCAATGATATTGCGCTTTAGGCTATTGATCAGCCTGAAGATTTGTAGATAGTTTATATTTCTGTTACTTTCCATTTCAAAATATAACGCTTGGTAAATTGCCAGACTTATCGTCGTATTCTTGCTAGCGTCTCCGAATTGATGGATTAAATCAAAATTTCCAGCTTTATTGTTGTACACTTCGTGAACTACGTAGTTTATGTTCTTTTTTACATCACCTTCAAGTTCTTGAAGCTTCTTCAATGCGCTTTGATAGTCGCGAGCTATGACGTCGATAATAATTTCCGATTGCAGCGCGTTCGGTCCCCCCGTTACCATTTCATTGATGTGCTGCTCCAGTTTATCCAGTCGTACTTTAATTTCATTTATGGATGTCGCTAAAAATTCCAAAAATTTTTCCATTTCTTTCAATTTGAAAATAAGTTGTGCGTTCTGATCGTCGAAAATCTTTTGCAACTGTTCCATTGCTTTTTCCAGGAGTACGATTCTATTTTTTATACTTTCACTCATATCTAAAGAATTTTTCAGTTCCTTGATAATTTCTCGAATCTCTCTTACTTCCTTTTGCAAAAATGCAAGTATATCCGTTGCGTTAGGAGGTTTAAATGAGCCATCTGGAGTGAGTGCAGGTGTATTTTCATCCGTGTACGAATCGCTGTCCGTCAGTTCCTTGTAGAGTTTATAAAAAAGCATTACTATATCTTTTGCTAAACTATCTATTTCTTCTTTGATAGCTTCCTCTATATTTGCTTTGTCCAGGATTTCTTTTTCGTCAGTCATTTCTTCATCATAACTTGAATTATTGTAACTGTTAAGTTCACCATCAGGTGAACTAGGTTCTTGAATAGTCAGCTCGGAATTTTCATCCTTTAGATGAAACGCTCTTGCAAAGAATATTTGCATGATTAACATAAAACCCATAATCAGTTTCATATTTAAAAATCTTTATGTGTTTTCTTTTTTGTAATTTTTTTTAAGGCAATTACTTTCAAAATGATCTTAATTCTATGAAAAAATATATCTAGATTTTTGAAACGTTAATATTCGTAAGAACATCCGTTATACTGAATTCTATTCGTTCTGCAAACTATTCACTTCAGGCTCTAATCTGCTAAAAAAAGTAAGATTTATTACAAGTTTATTATTGAGAAATTATGTTTTTACTATACTAATATTGTTTTAAATGGAATTTTATTAAAACATTTTTACGCGAATAATAAAAATTTTCGGATAATAATTTAGGTAATAATTCAATAGTGTTCTTTTTTACTTAATTAAAAATAGTGACGTAAAAATTTTGGGCCATACAATTAACGTAATTAATTATGAAATATGAAAGAAAAAAAGAAATATAATTTTTTTTGTATCTTAAAATTATTGTTAGAGATAGTTATATAGAAATAGTTTTATTGATTATACCTTAATATAAATGTTGTTTTCGCTGCTTATTACAAGTGGACCAACTATTGACGAGGAAAATAATTGCATTTATATACTCTTCATTAAGTATAAGGGTACCACGATATATGTATTGATAAGTGCGTTTTGATATACGTATACCGACAACGTTGAAGTCGTAAATATTGATAAAACCTATATAGCATGCTGTTACCCAATATTTCATAATCATTCATATATCTTGTATTCTATTTTTTTAATTTTATTTTTTAATACTTATAATAATGATTTTTTTTATTTATTCAATGTGTTATAAATAATTTATGCATTAATTTGCATTGCAATTAAGAATTTAGACGAGAAAGTATACGGAATATTGCAAAGAATTATAGTTAAAGAAAGGTAAAAAAATAAATGAAAGTATGGATCATTTTCAATTAAATTGAAAATGTCGATTTTCACGATTCGGGTCAAACTAATCTGTGAATCATAATATGACGAATGTCTACCTCACTTCCGAAACTAACGCGGACTGATTGTCGCATATACGTCGACTACGTCGAGTCTCTTCTCGTAAATAGTATCGGTCATACCTGCGGCCGAGCAATAATAGTCGTGGCCAGCAGATCAATCCAATAAATCTCGTGGAATTCCCTTTTCCACAAACTCGGTATGAAGCATACCGCCCAAATTTACGGTATTACATATGATTGATATTGTTAATTTTAAAGTACAAATTCGTTCAGGTGCAACTAATTAAGACAACAAGTTATTCTAATTATTTAAACATAGTTTGTAAGTGCAATGACTGGTAAAATGAACCACCAAGGCATAACGGATTACCCATCGACATGCTTAATTTTTTACAAAATATGATTATATTGGAAAATTTAAGAAAACGATTAGAAGTTTCTGTTTTGTTTAATTTTAATGCGAAAAATAAATTACTCATTTCTTAAATCTACTACCAGATAGAAACTTCACTCCCATTAAATATCTTCAAATAGAAAGTAAAAAAAGCATCAGGTGCTTGTAACCGATGTTCCCGTATATCCCGCTCTTAAAAAATGACCCAAAAAGCAGTGATCGATAATGCTGTTACGCAATCTATTAGGCTTAAGTTCAGCCCGAAAATTGGATGAACTAATGATCCGCATCCGCGTGTGTGTTTACAGAGGGAAGCAGCTGATGTCGGGGTGCGGGGCCGCTTGGCGCTCAGGCAGATGCTGCGGGTGCTGTCGCTGGCGGCGCTACTGCTGGGGAGCGGCCGACTGCCGGCGGTGGCGAGGGCCGCGAGCTGCGGCCTCGCCGAGCTCGCCTGCCGGGCGGGCCACTGCGTCCCCGTGGACGCCTACTGCAACGGCGTCGACGACTGCGGCGACGGCAGCGACGAGCCCGCTCTCTGCACGCCCTGCAACCGCACCTACCACGGCCGGGAGGGCCGGACCTACAGGTCGGTCTTTCGCCTCACGACTACTTTCTTACAGCTCGGAACGTTTTGTGTTATGCGAATTTTACAACTTTCGGTGGTTGTCCGACAAATACAATTTTTTCGAGATTATTTTTGGAAAAAAAGGTAAAAGTTCTCGTTTTAGAGCAAGATAGCTGTGGTGGTCTAAAGTAGTCTTACTTATTCTTTAAAAAATAGATATGAAATAGGAATATCTGAATATCCGGATATCCGCGAGATTCGAATATAGATTAAACCAATGACATTCGGGATTAATCCAAAATTTTTGGAAAAAGGTGTCACTATTTAGTAACAAATAGTGGAACTACCAACTTCGTTGTTCTCATAAATAAACTTTCTCACTCCATCACTCTATTACTTTATACCACTTTATTCCAATCATGAGCTTTGCAGTTTGAGGACAACCATCTCAAGTTTTTTTAATAAATGAATTTAATTAGCCAAATATCACTTTCTTGATTTATTGTTTTCCAATAAATTAACTGAATTATTAAATTAAGAAAAATTAAGAAAAATTAAATAATAAAATAGTTGAATTAATAAATATGTTATCTTAATTTAATTGCAATGTCTACTGAATTTTTTATATAAAATAAATATTTTATATAGATTCCAGTTAGAATAACAATAGAAAACTATAACATTTTTATTTAAGGCTATTTTTGTACGCATTTCATAAACTTTTATCACCAATTATTTATACCGCTTCATTCATAAAACATCTCATTAATTAGTAAAAATGATAATATCAACCTTGATTTCCATAAGCAGAGAAACATTTACTGTCCAAATAGGATTTAGTCAGTTTAATAATGTATTCATCTGCAATTGACATTCTATTCTCGTGCCCCTTGAGATTTGAAAGACAAATATTGGTCTTTTAAAAAGCAAGGTCGAGCAGAGCGATACTGCGAAGCTTGGTCTGCTGGCTCGCACACAGAGTCAGCTAAGACAAAAGGGTTGCGCGTTGATCAAACAATAAAAACTGCAGGCTCGATTTGCCGAGGCCGGCCGAGGGGAGACTGCCCTTTCTCTGCCACTTGACCTTCACCGCCGGCGGACAGGGTCATGGGGAACTCGTTCAACTACTGTGGGATGCCTTCAGCATCGGTAGGCTCGACACCGACGCAGAAGACATCAGTGCTAGCTGTCCCGAGGGTACGTCACACTCACCCTCTTTCCTTTGACTTACCTTGTATCTTCAAGAAATTACAAGGTCAAACGTATAGTCGCTCGATGAAGAGCTACGATCAATTTTTTTTTATCTTTTTTTTATTATCGTCATCGAGTTTAACTTGCTGATAGTATGCCGCATTTAGCCTGTAAGCTCTCATGTGCTATTTCTTATCTAAATCACTTGTCTTCAGGGAATTAGAACAATTACCGCTCTCCTTGTTAAGATCGAGTTAAGATTACTTATCTGCATTGAATCTTTTATATGATAGGGTAGAGCGGGAAATAATGCGTCAAGGAGAAAAATGAACCAATGGTATAATAAGCTGCCTTATCAAAATGCGTTTTTATGGAAACTATATCGGTAATATAAATTTAACACTCTGTTTATTCATATTCTTAGTGCGTATAAAACACAAGCTTTTCATACTTTATTATAAATGTAACGTGTATTAGATACTTTACGCACATTTTGCATTGATCAATATCTTGAAATATTGATATCAAATCAGCTTTATACCCTATTTTAAATTATCTTGTATTTATTTTGTTACATTTTTTTAAATTTTATTAAAAAATAATTCATTGGGCTCGGATAATAATCGTAACCATTTACTTAACACTTTTTTCAAAAATATTTATAGTTAACTTTTCCAAAGAGTTAAATTTTTTCTAAGTGATTTTAAATTTAAAAAATTTGCAAGTGCAATAAATAAATTTACCTCCCTCAACGAAATTACATTCACGTCAAAGTGCAGCCACGTAGGACGTAACACTTTAAGCCATCCCCCTTACACAATCCTCGCGGAAGCGAAGCATAGCGTCTCTTGCGGACTAACAGACGGAAACTCGATTAATTGTGTCAGGTTCGATGCAACTGGCGGAGTTGGGCCGGCCGTTCACAGGTGGTTCGTGGTGCGGCCCGGGGGAGGGCCGCGCCAGCTACTACAGCGAGACGAGCACCGTGACGGCCTCGATCCGGCTGTTCATGGCGCCGTCCAACGTGCCGTTCGAGTTCCGGCTGCGCTACCGCTTCGTCTCGCGCCTCGAGGCGATCGCCCGGCTGGGCAGCCCCGAGGCGCCCATCGAGCGCGGCTCGCCCGTCCCCGGCACCTACTGCTCCCGCAACTTCTACGAGTGCTACCAGAAGACCTGCCGCGTGCAGAGCCCGAACTATCCCGGCGAGTATCCGCGCAACGCCAGCTGCCACATTACCCTCAGGCAGAAGGAGGTCAGTCGAACGTCTGCTTTGTTTAATTAGCGCGGTATAGCTCTATATGATTGCTGGTTAATGGATTACGGTATTTACTTCTCTACTTAGCTTTGCGACAATTTTTTTTTTAAATACATCGTTTTTGCATTGATTTTTAAATTAGGTCAATAACTGCATGCAAGCTAGACTTCACGTTTTATTATTTTCATTATTTTATTACTGACTTCGAAAGAAAATTTCATTTTTTAAATAAAGTGATGTATTCTGGGTACTTGTTTTGATAATAATTAGTATAACTGCGACGAGTATAATAGGTATTTATTTAGGACAATGGGGCGATATTGACACCTACTGTGCGAGTTAATTAGCTCACATTTTGATGGTTTAACGTCTTTTTACACTTGAAATGAAAATCAGGATTTTACACGAGGTCTTTACTCTGCCAGCTCTGCTGTATAAAAATAAAAAATCGAAAATATTTCATATAATTTACAATATTATTTTAATATCTCCACCCTTTTCCATACTACGATTTTACGTTTTTTCTTACTTTTATTATGAAAAAAAGACCTCGAAGTATAATTAACTATGCTGAGCTTTCGAAAATCAGCTCAAATTCCAAAATTTTTCAGCTACCCATGTCCGACTATAAAGATGTGACCCAGTTCCAACCTCCTATGAGAAAATATTAAAGAAAAACTTTTGTGTAATTAATTCAGTTTTGTTTTCATAAAAAATACGTTTAGATAGATAGAAAGAAATAGTTACACAGAAAGAGAATGAAAATGCTGGGTCTGCAATTACAGATATATTCAATTATTTTAATTATCAGTATAATATTTCATTCTCACGCTGTCTCCCACTCTATATTCAAATATTTCGGAAAGGAAGCGTCATTCCCATCGTCAAATCCCAGCTAAAAATAATCGACTAATCTCCTTTTCTTGCTTTCTAAAAAGAGCGATATTTGGTACATAGGTGCCGACGTGCAAGCACGCGATGATGTCGGTGAAGTCGTCGTCGAGCGGCGGCGCGGTGGCGGGCAACACGAGCCTGAGCGTCTGGCAGGACTGCCCGGCGGAGCGAGACCGGCTGATCCTGCGGGACGGGCCGCGCGTCGAGGACCCGGTGCTGCTGATCTACTGCGGCGGGCCGCTGCCCCGGGTCACCGCCCGCGGACCCGCCATGCTCGTCGAGTACCACAGCTCGCCCGTGGCCATACCCCTGGGCGCGTCCGCTCTGCGTGTCGAACTCGAGACTCAGGTGATTTATTAATTTGGAAATTGTACCTGATACTTTATTAATCGGTATTTCAATAATTCATGTAAGTAAACGAGCGATCGAAAAAATCATCATCCATTTTAATTAATGATTTTTTATGAGGAACATTATTTTTGTTTAACTTTGTAAAAAAAATTACAAAAATTCTATTCAATAACTATATCAAAGATCGTTTAAATTATAGTAATTGACTCTTTCTAAGTTGAATCTAACTAACTAGCGCTAACAGTAAACTAAAGATTTTTTAACTTTTTACCTCTTCCACCTTGTAAACGTTCTAAGATCGTCTTTGATGATTATCGGTGCAGGTGATTTACGTCGACTCGGATGGTCTGGATTACGCTCAGACCTCGCAAGGCTGTTACTTTTTTATCAACGGCACGGTGAAGCGCAGCGGCGTATTAAGGGCGCCACTTCACGCTTTGCCTCCGGGCACCAACTGCACCTGGAGCGTCAAGGGTTCGATAGGTGATCGCATATGGCTTTACTTCGCCTCATTTTCGCAGGTGAGAAAATTCATCTTTTACAAGGACACAAAAGTTTGGATTTGAATTCTTATAGGATTTTAAATCGTTCTGCACCTGCCCTTATCGAAAAATAAAGTACGATGAAATTTACCGACAAATATAGCACATTTCAGGTTCTCCGCGAAGATTAACACTTAGTTTTATAAATAAAAAAAAAAATAAATAAATTTCGCTAGATTCAATAAACAATAAAAGGCTTTGTCTGCGCTCTAGTGCAGAATTGTGCTAATTTTCCTTTTAAAAATATAAAATCTTCCCTTTTTCGCGAGGATAAAAAAGAAATGTTTTTATTTGTTAACGGCTTCACCAGTGTCTCTTACTATTTGTTAATTAGCAGAATAGTTATTTTATTGTTTCTAAGCATCTTTTCATTACGCAAATAATTTTTAACATTCTTACAAAAACAAAACAGCGAGACTTGCGAGGTACAAGCGAGTCGTCGATGTCGTCGAACGCGTCGGTGCTGCAGCCGGGCCAGCAGCAGGACGCGCCGGCGGGCTGCACGGTGAAGCTGACGCTGTGGGACGGCGCGCCGTCGACGGGCCTACCCCTGGCGGTGCTGTGCGACGAGACGCCGCGGCTCTGCGCCCACGCGGCCCTGCGCAACTCGACGCGCAGCACCCGGCCCTGCAGCGCCGACGAGAGCTACCTCACCGTCGCCCCCAGCCTCACCATACGCATGGAGGTGCCCGCCGGCACGGCGCTCAACACCATCAACTTCAACGTGAGTTCCGGGCGTCTCTTTCTTTTTACTTTAGACGGCGCTTCTTTTGGGACGATTTGTTTTTATTTACTTACACTGAGAAAAGTGTTTGAGTAATTTTTACAAAATGTTCAGTAAATTTTACTAGACAGTATACCGTATACGGTACTTTGGTCACAGACTATATGATTTGTGCAATTTTTACCATCATATTGCAGAATAATTTTTAGTAGATTATCACATAATAATTCATGGCTAATACTTTAAAAGAGTTTCTAAATGTAAGTCACTAAAATTTACTAAACTTTTTGTAAAAAGTACTAAAACATTTCTGTCAGCGTATTCGACTGTTGGGGCGAAAAAGATGAAAAAAGTAATAACCGACTTAAAAATGTTTTATAAGTACATCGTTACCTAAATGTGGTCTACAATACTAAGTCTAGGTAACGAGGTGATCCATAATGTGAAACCCTTAAATTTTAATACTTGTATCGCTGAGGAATTATCATATTTTTAAAGTCGTCACTTCCTTTAGCTGCCAGCTGGGTTATCCCCTCCTTAACAAATGAAATGAATCGATATCAATTGAATTTAGTGTTTTTATTCAATTGCTTAATGAACTATTTTTCAAAAAGTACTGTTTTAGTTTCTTTATGCTTTACTTTTAAAAATTTTATTAGTTTAGTAAATAAACGCGAATGAAAACAGAAAAAATAAAATTTGGAGAACGACGTTATACGATTTTTTTCATATCTGGAACATTAAGAGAACAGCGGTGCAAATATAAATTTCGCACGTAGCAAAACTGCCAGTTCGTGGCACATTCAAAATAACGAACCAGTTTGTAAAGATATTGAATGGCAGCATTGATAGACGGCGGTGGTACTGATTTTTCCATACATATATCCATTCAACATATCGTGACTGGCAGTGAATAACTCGAGCAAATGGTAAAATCAAAAGATGTTGTTATTAAATATCAATCACGTAGGAAGTGGCGGAAATATTGTTTTAATTTTTGAACGAATGGAATGCTCAACAAACACTGCAATATTTTTATTAAAGAAATTTCCGTAAATTCCAAACATTATTTATTTATCCGACGAAAGAACAAAAGTCCTTTTTCAAACATATTTTTTCTTTTTATTCAATTATCCGATTAGTCGAACTAAAAAATATTAAAAAAAATAACAAAAACAAATCAAGTTACCGAAGGAAATAAATCGAATCAAATACACCTTCTAGGTCATCTATAACAGAAAAGCCTATACAGCAAAGTGGCCCGCTTACAAGTCAAGTAAACAGCGGCCTAAAAGGATAGCCAGTCCCTCAAATAAAGTCGGTCGTAACGACGTGACGTAAACGAAGCCGCAACTAATGCAGGAACCGATAAAAAGGCGCCGTCGGCGTTAGTGCCCCCCGACGAAATCTCGCGTTCATTAGGGAGATTGCGTCTCATCGATTGTGTATATCGCGCGCTCCGCGGCCACTCGATCGTCCGCCGGCCCCGCACTCTCTCCTCGGCCAATTATCGAAGTAAGGCGCTCGGGCCGGGGCTCTTGGCGCGCTGCCGAAAATCCGAGCGCCCCCTCGGGTCGATGCACTCGCACCCCCGCGCCGCTTGATCTCGAAGCCCCGGGACCGCCGGCGGACGCTCGCAGATCTGACGTCTCTCTCGGCGGCGATCCAAGCGTATTCCTAAAAATGTTGATCTTACCCACTCGGATGCGAAAGACGCTTTTTTCGCTGGCTCTGCCTTAAGTAATTAAATATGGTCTCTTTAATTCCGGTACGGTAATCATCAAAAGATATACCTAAGTAATTCGAATAATTTAAAAATTGCATATTAATTTCACATTTTTTAATAAGTTGAGAGGAATATTTTCAAGATCTGCAAATTAGTTCTTTGTACAAGGCCCAATAGATTCTTTTACTTTTACAATTGATTAATAGCAGAATACTTAACTTTGCTTTACAATGTTATACATAATTGTTTTATTTGATATTGTTTGAAATTTGTTGTATTTAACGGAATTTTTGTTTGAAAAAAAATTTGCTAGAACAATTCCGTGGTTATCCGTGCAAAAAAAAGGTTTTATTTGAATGAGAAATCCTTTTGTGTACCAAAATAAGCTTACATCTCACCTTTTATTTTAAAATTTTATTCTAAAGAATGCGCATTCCCTATTTACTCCTACATTTTCCACTTTATCTTGTTCAGAACACCTCTAAGCTTGAATTATATTTCGAAATTAAAATTAAAAGATGAGTGCGGAGTAAAATTCGAATAATTTCCTAGTACTCATTCCGCGTGACAAGAACGACCGGAAGCTTTTAAGCGAGAAATATGTAAGTTAGTGCGGATACGAGTCGGGGTGCAATCTGCGCGCAAGTGCCACTCGCATGCGAGCGCGTAGCCTTAAACATTGAAAGCTCGTCCCGCAAGCTTCGCTGTAGTCCGGAGTCGTAAAACAGCCAGCGAGCATCGATATCTTTCGGCTGTATCCGCCGGCGGTGGCGGTAGAACCTCTAAAATAAATCAGAACGAACGTGTACAGGGCCTCCTTTTAATAAAATAAAAAGACGAGGTACCCGCGACGATAACGTGCCTACGGCCATCTCCATTATTTAAGAAAATTTGTGCGCTCTGCTCTCGGAGAAACGACAATTTCTTTTTCTTTTGACTTTTTCGTTTTATCCTTAAGTAAAATTTTATAAAATAAAAAGTATTTTTAATTCGAACTTTATTTAAACTATGTACAATGGGTAAACAAAAATCAAATAAAATTTTTGACAGCTAAAGTCTGTTTGTTCCACAATTTTTCAGTTTACCGAAGTAGCATAAAAATACAAATTCCAATTTTTTCTGAAGTATCCTTATCTGCATATATAGTTAAGTAAGCGTGCGGGAGGGGAAAAGTAAGTAAGAGCGTTTTTATTAAAACGTTTTATCTATATACTGCTAAAAGTAGATTGCTAAAATATGAAAGTCTTAGAAAAATCTTTTCAAACAAATTTTAGTACTTGTAAAATGCATTCAATGAGACTGCAATTTATCGTCCCTAACGAAAAAAGCATGTTTCGGAACTCCAGGATAACTATTTCATTTCACAGAAAACCATATTTCACCAGATTGCCAGACAAAAGACCATATATATTGCGCGAGATTCAGGCGAAAAAAGCTTCACGATGTAAAACTCCCAAATGAGCTTTTCGTCATGGCAAAACTCCGAAAAGTGCTTTTCCTCATGGCAGATTTGAATTGCGCTAATTTCCGTTGAATAAAAAACGGAAATATGCTTTCTTTCCTCCCCTAGGGAAAAATGAAACCCGTTTCTTTTCGTTACAAGTGAAAAAATGACCAAAGCACCTAATAGGACTCCTTTATAAAAAAAACGATCAGGAGCAAAATATTACACATCGTTTATCAGCTCCAAAAATCTCCCATCTCCCAAAGCGAGTAGAAAACTAAAATGAGGGAAATGAAAAAACGTTGCAGGCGCGCTACGAGTTCGTGTCGACGCTGCAGGGCGGCGAGCACTGGGGCGACCCGGGGCTGGTGTGCTCGCGCGTCTGGCGGCGCGTGAAGAGCGGCGTGGTGAGCTCGCCGCGGGACGTGCGGCTGTTCGGGCGCGGCGGCGCCCGGCGCCTCGACTGCCGGTACCGCGTCGAGGCGGCGGCCGGCGAGCGCGTCAAGCTCACCGTGCACAACGTGAGCCTGGGCGAGGCGACCAGCTGCGGCAGCGAGCCCGACCCGCACACGGGCAGGCCGCGCTGCGCGCGCGAGCCCGGCAGCCGCGAGGCCCGCCTCACCGTCTACGAGGCGCCCTGGAAGGACGTCAGGCTGCCGAGGGCCTGCCTCTGCGACAACACCACCGCCATGCTGCCCCTCACGCACATCACCTCGGGCCGCGCCCTCGAGATCTCGTTCTACGTCGACCAGATGAGCCCCGACGAGGACTTCGAGGTCATGTTCTTCAACGCGAGCTTCGAGCTGGTCCGGGCGCCCGAGTGCCCCAGGAAGCAGCGAGTGCGCGGTGAAGGTGAGATCATTGCCACTAAGCACTTTTTTACTTTGAGAGATTAACATTTTTTTTTGCAATTCGAACGCAAGAGCAGGTACATTTGCATTTTTATACAGTCATCGATATTTTATTCTTTACTGTTTGAAAAGAATTTTCAATTTTAGTATGAGAATTAATCGTAAAAAGGTATTAACTAGCTAAAAAGTAGCCAAAATATTGCTTACTTTAGCCTTAGCCAAAGACAAAAAATTTTATTGAAACATTTACTTTTCGGAAAGTCTTATTCTATTCTTTTTCTATACCGATCGCTGAATGTTAAATTAACGCCACATATGATATTTTCTTTTCTTTTCCTATTTCGTAGGTATAAAATAGAGAGCGATTTTTATTGCCCCCTGTAGTCGTGCAAAGTATAAATGTGCATATTCCGATTTATAACTTTTTTTAACTAAAGTTGATAATTCTTTCTTGCATGAAAACTATACAGTAAATTTGTTTAGCGGAAAGTCACGTCCTACTTTTGCTTAGCATGGAACACTTGCAAAATTTATTCAATGATTATATACACGGACGTAACGATTAGCGAATACTAAATTTGAACTCTCCTTAGGATAATTACAAAGCAGGCTTAGCATTCGATTAGATAGTCGGTTCTTATAATTACATAGCCAGCTTAATATACATTATTATACGTTGCTAATCTATTATGACAAGAATGCCGTAGTAGTCACGAATTTTATATGGATATTAATTTAAATTTTGAAAATGTATTAAAGGCAGATGTTAATAATTGAATAGGAAAATTATTAATCTGATTTTCATTATGCGAGTGATTAAATTTTTTCTTACAAGATAGCGTTACAACTTTCCAAATAAAGAAAAATTAATTATTTCCATGTCACTTATGCATCAAATGTTGCTTCATTAATTAATTTCTTATCTTCTTAGATGATGATTTATTAATAGACTTTTTCTTACACTACCAGATTTGTCTCAATGATTTTACAATTTCGCCCTGTCATAAGACATTTTACGTTATTAGATCGGGTAATTTTAAAAATAAAAAATCCTATCATAAAAATAAGTCATCATCTACACAGCACAATCCTACTTTGGAAACAGGCAACTATCTAACACGAAAAAGAGAGGAATACGAAGAAACAACCTAGGCCGACCCTATCAACCCCCAAATCAGTAGTCCAAAGCTTATCCAAAAGCAATTCCCGGCTGTTCCCTTTCGCGCCAACCCCCGGTCGATCGGGCGCTCCTCCCGCCGAGCTTTGCCCCCCCGTCGTTATCGCGGCGGAAGCGAGCAATAACTAAAGGCGCCGTCCTCGCGGCAGGTGGCGAGCTGAGATTCGTGACGCCGCCCCTATCGCGGCCGGACATCTACTGCGAGGGTCTGCCCTGGCTGGTGGAGGCGCGCGACAACCGCTCGCTGTTCGTCCTGACGTGGGGCTGGCTGCTGCCGCTGGAGCCGGCGCCCGTCACCGAGCCCGGCGAGGTCGTCAAGTGCCCCACCTCGAACCGACTGCTGCTCTACTCGGGCTGGCCGCCGCGCCTCCACAAGGTCGTCTGCCCGGCCGAGCCCGGCTCCCGCGAGTACACCGTCCACGTCTTCTCCGAGGAGTGGCTCGGCAGCGACGATCGCTCCCTGGTGAGTGATAAAACTCTTTCTACTGCTTCCCTCGCGTGTACGTTTTTCTTTCGAGTACGCTATTACTTTCTTCGTTGACTTTAAAAGACACGCGTTAGTGTAAGTTTTAAAACGTCTGGAAGACGATAAATCTCGTATTTTTTCTGTTTCTTTTTAGTTTAGAATATGTACGCATTTTTATGTTTATTACATTTTATTGCAAAAATGAATTTTTAATTTTACATTAAAAATCTAAAATGGATAAGATAAAATTGATTATTTATAGAAAGTTGTTCTTTTATTAAAAATGTATGCACAATTATCATTCAATAATACACTTTGATTTTCAAAAGAAAAGCGATATATGCACACGTAATCACAAATAATAAATAATATCTTCATACAAACAACTTAACAATACAAATTCTGAACACTAGCTACTAACGTAGCAATTCATATCGCACGTAAAATGCATTTTAAAAATTATTCCCGTCATTCTCAAAGATCGTCCGGGCATTTATTAAAATAATCAACACGAAGTATAAATATTTACACAAAACAGATAAAAAGAGTCGTGATTTAAAAATTCTAACTTCAACGTCAATTATACTTTCGGCACTCGTTTGCTTAACTTCTTCGTACCTGCATAATGGTCTTCGATTTCCTTCAAAGTTTTGCCTTCGGTTTCGGGCACGATAAAGTAAATGCCAACGCAACCAATGACATTACCAGCCGCGAAGCACAGAAGCGTACCGGGCATCGTGATCGCCTCCACGAGATACAGAAAGCCTTTGTTTATAATCGAGTTTAACAAGGTGTTGATGAAAAGGCCAGCACCAACGCCTATGTGCCTCACGTGCAGTGGGAAAATTTCACTGTTCAAAATGTAAGATATCTTATCTAAACCGAGGGAATTTGAAAAGACCGCGGTAAGTATCGATATAATGGGGATCCAATGGTATACCGCGGATGTGATGTGATGAGCATTCGTGAAGTAACCGAACGCACCGGCTATGGTTAAAACGACGCTAGAGGATGCAAGAGTGATGAACAGTAGCTTTCGTTTCCCCGCCACGTTGATAAAAGCCGTGCAAGCTAGGGAGCCGAGAATGCGAAACACCGACATCGCAATGGTGGCCACGTGAGGTTCTATGGGGGAATTGATCTCGCGAAACAGTAGTATCGAAAAAGTCGTGAGACTCGACAACCCGTCGAAATTCACCGCGGCAAAGACAAAGAATATGGTTAGAAAGGGGTAGTAAAAAGTTCGTTCGCGGCACTGATTTGCTATTTCTTTCAAACGTTCAATTCTGTACGAGCTTGAACTTTCTGCATTTTTAGTAGCTTCCGCCGATTTTTCCAAGCTGCTTACCAGCGAGTTCATTTCAATCTTTATACTATTACAACACGTCCAACCCCGCAACCACCGAAGTGATCGTTCAGCATCTTCATGTCGATTCTTACCTGAAATATATCATTAGATAATTATTAATATTAATAATGCAATGTAAAAAAACGTAGGAACCACACTACTACAAACTATTTTGGTTACGTTCATGCAATTTAAACTACTTTCTATTAAAAAGAAGGTGTATCTAAATTCATATTACTATTTCCTAAAATCGTGTCATTGAAAAAACTCACTTGCAAGCCAATATGGACTTTCGGGTACGAAGCAAATCAGTATTAATCCAACAGTGGCAACAGCTGTTTTGACAAGAGCTAATGTCCTCCAATGTAAGAAAGTTCCTACTGTGGTTGACGCAAAAATGGCGACGATCGAACTCAATTCAATGCAGCACATGAAAATACCTCGAAATCGAGGTAGCGAAACTTCAGCCAAATACGTGTAACAAGGTCCTTTTAGCATGCCGTCAACGAAGCCGACGATCACTTGGGCATATAACATCATAGGAGCATTTGTCGAGCAGTAAAACATGAACCCAGAAAATATATATGACGTTGCACAAATTAGTAGTAGCTTGCGGCAACCAATTTTTTGGGTCAAGAAACCTCCCAAGATCGCACCGATCGGCGGCGTGAAATAGTAACTGCCTGAAACGAAAAGTAAAATTTAAAGTAAGTATTAAATTAAAATTAAAGCAAAAAATTAAAATTTTTTTTAATACTTACTGAACCAAGTCAGTTGATCGAAAGAAATTTGTATTTCTGCATTTTCTTTGCTCAGTTCAGGTATCAGAATAATTGTAAATCCAGTACTAAATCCTTGAGTCGTTTTGAACATAACAATGGCAACTAAGGCGACACAATGTGCAGCAATAACTCTGAATGATGGTGAATTTTCGCTGGCATTTTCCTTTTTAGTTTCTTGGAAATCGTTGTCACTTAAATCAAATAAATTTTTCATTATTCCTTGCTTCGATATTTAGTCTATTTTAAAAATCAGCTAATATACTGATCACATAGCGTATTGTTAAAAAATTATGTAAACAAGTAAACACACTTTCAATTATAAACATACTACTTTTAAGAGCTATTATGAAAAATAAAAATTGTACTTGGTCGAATCAAAGAATTTAGATAATAAAGGTTGTTGCCTAAAATACGTAGAGAGATGTGACTGACAGTTAGAAAAAAGGTCAGTGTCTGTTTATCTATTTTTAAATACATAAAATCTATTTTTCTTCTTTAAATATTCATCAGTCTGACTGAAAACATTACAAAATATTAAGTTCAGTCAATTTTAAGATTCAAACTTTACGAAAATTAATAATACTGTCTTCCAGCATTTTAGAAAAAGTAATTTAATATTTACCCTAGTGGTATTTCAACAGTTTCTTCGTTTTTCATCGTGTAGTAAATTGACCCTACAGTCGCTTCGTGTAATCCTGTCACTACTCTGCGAAGCGTCCGCTCGCACGTTTCCCCACCAACAGAGTTCTTGAGGATTCGCGTATTTGTTTTCGATCTCCCCGATAATCAGTTATTTCAAATTCAAATTGTACATTAAATATTAACAAATGCAGAATATTATTCAAGATATTATCAATTTATTAAATATGACAATTACAAATAGTAAAAACAGTATTAAAGTTCTAAAAAAAATGTAATTAATTTTCTAAACTTTTCTTTCCCGTACAATGTTCTTCGATTTCCTTAAAGATTTACCTTACGTTTCGGGAACAATAAAATGCATACCAACCAGACCGACGATATTAACTACTGCGAAGAAGAGTAGCGTACCATATATCGTGATCGCCTCAACAAGATACAAAAATCGTTTGTTCATCAAGGAAAACAATAAGGAATTTATAAAGTGACCAGCACTATATGCCTCAAATGCCGCGGGGATATTTCGCATTTCAAAAGCAGAGTAACTTTCTCCACACCGACAGCAGAGGAAAACATCGCCGTTATTATTGATATCGTTGGGATCCGACGGTATACTGGAGATATCAGCAGAATAGCATTTGTTAAGTATAAGCAGATGTAGCGGCTACGCTTAAAGTAATACCGGATGATGTGAGTGTAATGACTAGCAGCCTTCTTTTTCCCGCTAAATTGATAAACAACATGCAAGGACCAAACACGCGAGACGCTGAAAATAGCATAGTGGCTATGTGGGAATCGACGGGGGTGTCAATATTTTCAAAGACCAGTACAGCAAAACCACTCACAGTTAAGGTACCACCGAAAATGTTCAGGAAAATCGAAGAATACGACGACAAAAAATTATTCCTACTAAATCAAATAAATTTATTTACTTTTTTTTATTTTTTCTATCACCGTAATGATCTTCGATTTCTTTTAAAGTTTTACCCTCGGTTTCGGGCAGAATGAAATATATGCCAACAAATCCAATAATGTTAACAATCGAAAAACAAAGAAATGCACCTGGTACTGTAATCCCTTCAATGACATAAAAAAATACTTTGTTCATTAATGATTGGGATATAGTATATATAAATTGGCCAGCTCCTACACCTATATGTCTCAAATGCAGTGGGAATATTTCACTGTTCAACATTAAACATATTTTATGGATCCCAATGCAATTCGAAAAATCTGCCATTATAACCGAAATCAATGGTATCCAATGATAAGCAGCACCTGTGAGCTTATTAGTACTCGTTAGATAAACAAAAACTGCAATAGTAATCAAAAAAATGCTAGAGCATAGAAGTGTAATTAATAGTAACTTTCTTTTCCCTGCCATCTTTACTGAAATCGTACCAATGATGCTAGCTATCAAGCGAAGCGCTGATAAAATAATGGCAGCTGTATGGGGATCAACGGGAGAATCGATCTTCTCTAACACCACTATTGAGTAAACAGAAAGACTAGCTGTTCCACCATAATGGTTTATAGCAAAAATAAATAATATGGTTAGAAAGGGTATATAAAAGGATCGTTCGAAAAATTGCATTGACATTTCTTTTAAGCGGTTGAACCTTCCTGTACTTGAAGTTGTTTCAGCAAGTGAAGATGAATTATCTAAGTTGCTCAATGAGGAACGAATTTCACTTTGAACGTTGTCCGGACTAGTCCACCCTCGAAACCAAGCAAGAGATTGTACAGCTTCTTGATTTCTATTCTTACCTAAAAAGTGACTAAAATTAATAAATTGATATAGGTTTACTGTATTAAAAAGCTAATGCAGTAACTCACTTGCAAGCCAGTATGGACTTTCTGGTAAAAAACACATGAGTATGAATCCAATAATAGGAAAGGATATATTAATAACAGCTAATGTTCTCCAGTATAAGTAAGTTCCTAAAGTCGTCGCCGCGAATGTTCCAAACATCATACTTGTTCCGATGCACCCCATGAAAATGCTCCGTAATTGAGGTAGTGACACTTCAGCCAAATACGTATAACTGGGTCCTCTTAGCATGCCATCTACGAAGCCGACGATTGCCTGGGCACTTAAGAGCATAGCGGCATTTGTTGACCAGTAAAAAGTTAATCCAGAAGCTGTATACAGAGCTCCGCTAATGAAGAGTAACTTGCGACAACCAATGAATTGGGTCAAGAAGCCTCCCATTATCGCACCAACAGGTGGCAGAAAGCAATAGCTACCTGCAATCATCGGGACTTACTATAAAAGCGATTTCAAATTTCAACATTAAAAGGAAAGGGTAATAAGGTTTAAATAGAACGTTATGTTTAATACTCACTTAGCCACGTAAGTTCGTCTCGAGTAATATATATTTCTGCCTCCGGCTTATACAATAGAGGTATGATGATGGACGTAAATCCGGTATCAAAGCCGTGAGCAAATTTGAACATAATGATTGTAAATAAAGCAAAACAATGCGAGGCAACAATTTTACATTTTGGAGCGGTCTTTTCTGGTTCGCTCTCGTAAGCAGTTTTTGGGCAAACATCACCCTGAACATCACACAGACTATTGAACAAATTAAGATCTCCATATAATTATTACGTATTGTTAAAATTAAATTAATTCATCGACGGCATTACGGGAAGTAATAAATTTTACCTGGATGATGATATTTGAAAAATTTCTTCTTTTAGCATTGTTAAGCCTTCAGTACAACTTCTATTTTAAAATTATCGATAAATGTTGTCATAAGTAGGTTTAAAAAAATATAAATCTATTCGAGTTCTCGAAGACCACAAACCATCAACTGCACACGATATATTAAGAGAAAAGTGGAAATGTAGTGCGATATTACCAATGCACGTGTTAATGCAATCTTTAATTAACTAAAAGCCATTCTAGCTAAATATCTTTAGATCTTGTTGATCCACTGATAACATTATCATTTAATCTCCGCTGATATCGAAGTTTTCAATAAAATAGTAATCAAATCTTTGAACTGTCTGAATAAATTTTATACAATGTCTCTCCTGTTACGTGGATTAATGAAGTTAACACTTCGCGGTGAGAGTATAAAGGATTGAGTAATTAAGCGAGTGGTTTCTAAATGTCTCTTTGGTCAGAGCAATGTGTCGTGCGGATACCGTACTTCGACATGCTATTCTGCAGTTTTTGACTGCGTTTCCCGAATAGAAGGCGAATTGCGAGTGTTAACATTCCTTGCAAATAATTCAAATTGATTTTTTCTCGAAAAAAAAAATTGTAACAACTTTATGTGCAGAAATTTTTATGAATATGCAAAAGTTACATACCTACTTTACTTACAGACACTGAAACTTACTCGTCAAAAGTTTCTATTATGTAGATAAAAATAAATGATAATTTTATTCAAAATAATAATACTTTATTCGCAATTTACGGAATTTCATTTGGCACTCTAGTATTTTAACTCTGAAAAAGAGTGAAACGCGATGAAGTTCCAACTCTGCAGTATCGTGTTCGGCAAGGCAAACAAAGTTGGCAGGGTCATGTTTTCCCAAGCTCCTTGACGTGGCAATTAGCGACAAGTCGCGTACAAACTGAGCAGAAAAAAGGAGAATTGCCATACTGGCACTGTACTCCAGTGAAGTTTTTAACGTAAATTAATGTCTAGGAGGTGCACCAACGGCCCGAAACTTTTTTTTTACTAGCCCACTCACAATCTTTTGCCAAAGGATGAAATAGTACTAAATGATATTTGTTTATAATAATTAATAAACCTACGATCTTAATAAAAAATTATCTTATGTACAATGTAGTAGATATTAAGCACATGACGAAATATTTTAGAAAAGTCATTGGTTATACTTAACTGCAGTTAGTAATCATGCAATACAACATTTTCATAACTATACAAGCTAAAGCTGTGCGTTAGTGCTGATACTTTTTTTAAAAGAGTCCTTAAATAATAAATTAAAAAGCGCAGCAGAAGCAGCTTGGCAATTCTTCTGTTATTTAACTATTGCGAATAGTACAACCGATACTTTAGCGATAAAAAAAAAGTTATGCGTAGGCAGTATACTTTCCGTAAATAACAAATTAAGAAGCTCAGTGGAAGCAGCTTAGCAATTCTAATACCGCAGAGTGAGCGAGTAGCTCCCTCTCGTGAAAAAGCAACTTTCAACCGAACTTTCAACCGCATCCCCTGGAAAACGTCGCCATTCAAAGGAAAAAAAAACTCGCAGAAAAATCCTGCAGGCGCTTAAGAAACCGCGTCGAGGTTCGAAAGTTCGCGTCCACAAAGCGGCGCGTCCCTCGTCCAGCCGGGCAACTTCCCCGGTCGCACGGTGGATCCCGCATGAAGTGGCAAAGGCCCGTCGAAAAGTCCGCGCCGTTAAACTGCATAGGGAAGAAGCGCGAAACTTGGTGCGCCGCGACGGGCGGCCGCGATTTCCCCGCGATACGCGGATGAATGGGCCAGCGCGACCGAACTTGCCGTAAACTCGCTGCGGCTTTCGGTTGAACCGCCCGCCCACCGCTTCTCGGACTCTCGATTGTGTGTGTCTCGCAAAGTGCGACGTCGATCCTATTGTTCGCTATTTACGCCTCTGTTACCGTGGCGGCTCTCTTCTCGAATTTATTTGCGCCGTGTTCTTCGGTCCTTTGGGATTGATTTGCACCTGTCGTTATTGGAAACTTCGACCGCTCCGAGTTTAAAAGGTCAACTTGAGACTTGCGGCGTCACCTTGATGCTACTGCATTTATCTGTACATTCAGTCCAGTGTTAATATCAATCTAAAGATAATCTTGGACTCGTAATTACTGATAACATTTTTAATGAATTAATCTTTTGTCGCTGAAATGTGCAAGATTAGCAATAAAAGCGGTAATTTTGTAAATAAGAATTCGATTATGTAATTGTATAGCTATTAAAAAAATATATGTATATTAAAAGATATATTAAAATATTTATAAGTTTGACGTATTATAACACTGATGTTAGAGATTTTGAAAACTTGAAATAGTCAAGTTCAATCACCAAATTAAAATCATTTAACATATTATCGACATCAGATTTCACTAGAATTTGGGTAAATGAATCTCAAATGGATGTAAAAAAGTAATAACTATGATACTTTATGAACTCAATTTCCAGGTTGTTTATCCATTTAATTTACTTCTAGTTATACTCTGGGTACCCGCATAATGTTCTTCGATTTCCCGTAAAGTTTTACCTTCAGTTTCAGGTACAATAAAATACATACCAACTAGTCCGACAATATTAACGAATGCGAAAAAAAGAAATGTGCCTGATATTGTAATAGCTCCAACTAAATATAAGTACATTTTATTTATCAACGACAAAGATATAGTGTTTACAAAGTGACCAGCTCCTACACCTACGTGTCTTAAGTTCAGCGGAAAAATTTCGCTGTTTAAAAGTAGAGAAATTTTGTCTATTCCGACTGTCGTGAAAAACACTGTCGTGAATATCGAAATTGTCGGTATCCAACGGCAAATAGTAGACGTCAATCGATCAGTAGTCGTTAAGAAACCGAATATAGCAGCTACGGTTAAAGAGATACCAGAGATTGGAAGAGTAATGAAGAGAAGCTTCCTTTTACCCGCTAGATTAATAAGCAACAAGCAGGCGATAGAACCAAGCACCCGCATAACCGAAAATATAACGGCCGCTACGTGGGGCTCGATCGGGGAATTGATTTCCTGGAACACCAGTACAGAAAATACATTCAGGGTCCACATTCCGCAAAAATTATTTATAACAAAGGCAAAGATTATCGTCAGCAACGGAATATAAAAAGATCGACTGATGTAAGGTTTTCCCATGTTCTTCAAGCGTCGATTTTGTCTGGAGCGTGAATTGAACATTTTCTCGGAGTTTTTCGATGATTCTCTTATTCCGTGATTACTTAATATAGAGCGCATTTCAGTTTCCACGGCTGCTGGATTTGTCCATCCCCTAAACCACGCAAGGGAGCGTTTAGCGTCTTCGTATCGATTTTTGCCTACGACAGACAAAAATTAATTATAAAATTTGCTAGTTATGGATTTAAATTATAAAAGAATTCCTCACTTTACAATCACATTCAAAAGTATTCGTGGTTTTATTAATTTAAAGTAAATTCAAAACTCACTTGCAAGCCAGTATGGGCTTTCAGGAACAAAGTAAATGAGTACCAATCCCATAGTAGGATAAATCAAATTAATCAGCGCCAATGTCCTCCAGTGTAAGTAAGCGCCTAATATTGTCGCGGTGAAAATACCGAACATCATGCCCAAACCTATGCACGTCATGATAACACTTCGAAATTGAGGTAGTGCAATTTCAGCTAAAAAAGTGAAACACGGTCCTTTTTGCATGCCGTCAACGAAGCCTGCTATTGCCTGGGCACTTAAGAGCATAGCGGCATTCGTCGAAAAGTAAAAAATTAATCCAGCTGTTATATATGATACCCCGCCAATTACTAGTAGCATACGACAACCGATAAATTGGGCCAAAAAGCCACCTAATATCGCACCGACTGGTGGCGTAAAACAATAACTGCCTGAAATTATTGATATTTAAATTTATAATTAAAATAATATTAAAAAATAGCAACTTAAAGTTTTTTAATACTCACTAAACCAAGTCAGTTCATTGAGCGATATTTTTATTGCGGCATCTGATTTGTACAATTCAGGAATTATCATGGTTGTGAATCCAGAATTGAAACCATAAGTAAATTTGAACATAGTAACAGTAACTAAAGCAAAACAATGTGAGGCAATAATTTTATATTTTGGAAATGCCTTTTTGCTTTTAGTTTTATTTTTGAGTTTTTCCATTTCGCTGCACTCGTCACCTCTAAAATTTATTTTGATATTTGTTTATGCTCGTCTAAATTTAAATTATAAAATATTCAAATAATTCGCTAAAAGTTATCAGATATCAGTTAATTGGGAATTTGCATACAACATTCCATTATATCCGTTTGACAGAATGTTGAAAAATAAACGACACTTATTTTTTCTTTTTTTTCAATTTTATTAACAAAGATATCGCACTTTGAAAATACTATAACTTTGTAAGGTTACCACGTATACTACATCTATATTCTGAAAAATAAAATTATCGCCTATCGCATGCTAATTATTGTTCTTGTCAAAATTAATATACTACAGCAATTAAATGATAAAAATAATTAACGAGTTATTGTAACTAAATAAATTTTATGAAAATTAAAGTATTTCCTATGTATTTTAGAAAACAGAGTAAAAATTTTACCTGGATATTTCAAATATTTCTTCTTCTGACATCGCGAAGTAAACAGTTAAACTTATTGCACTTAATTTATTAAGTTAAACTTATTAACTTGTCAACTCTGTGGAAAAGATCGTAGAATATTTTATAACTCTTGTTGGTTTAAGAAGCAATTCATGCCTGAAAGCTTCAACTGAACGCAACTGTAAAGAATATTAGAAATTGTGGGGACTAACCAGAATATTAGAATCTGATAAAAATAATCATTGTTATTAAAAAGTCCTGATATTACTACAATAAAGAGCTGAGTTTTTAAAACTTAATTTCTTAAATGTAACTTTAAATTCCATTCTTTGAAGACCATTTCGTCGCCCCTAACGAAGAAAAGCACAATTCATTTTCTCCCGACGAAGAAAAGCACATTTAATCTTTTTGTGACGA